>VZRU01008458.1:0-62788 GCA_013398155.1 Pedionomus torquatus
TCCAACCATCAACCTAATGTTGCCAAAACCATCACTAAGCCATGTCCCTCAGTACCACATCTACCCAGCTTTTAAATATAGGTCTGGCAGTTTCTGGGGTTTTGTCATTTATCTTCATATAAATCAGGAATATCTGCTCTAGAAAAGCTAATTTTGTTTTCTTTTTAGAATGTGTGTTTCTGGTGGCTTCTTGCTCTGTTGGAAAGAACTTCCAAAGAGGCCTTTTGGTAGATTCATTCACAGGTAAATATAAAAGTCACGATTCAGCCTTGACTGCTGGAACCACAATTGCCAAAATTATCTGTGATGAATAAAGCCCTTTGTCACTGAGAATTTTCTGTAAAAACTTATGTGAAAACCATCTTCATCTTGGTATGTGTAGGAGTAAGTAATCAGTAAGAAAGAGATCTTTGCAAGTGTATTTATTTGTCAGCCTAGAGTTTCTTAGCCAGTATCTAGAGAGCGAGTAAGTGATTTATGATGTTGGCCAACGTTGTGTATATTGAAGAGCACATGTCACTGTCCCATTAACGCAAACCAAACCCAACATTTATGAAGCATGGCAGGGACTGAACATTGCTTTGCTCCAAGAGTTGCCATCAGCCTTGGGTAAATGCCAAAACAAGTGTGACTGGAGCAAAGGACAGTGGCAGTGTTTATGTGCATCTCAGAAACTACTGCTGCTGGAAAGTATGGAAGAATCCAATTAGCAGAAGACCTTCTTTTTCTTTTTTCATTATGGCACTTCATACTCCATGAGTAAGAAATCCCATAATTGCAGGTTTAATCACCAATATTGCTGACAGCTGACTCAACTGTATTCAAAATCCAGTTTGCTGGTATTCTTTAGGGATTTTTTTACCCACAGATTTCGTATTTATAAGAGGAACTGGTAGATAGTAAACTATCCATGGGCCAGTGATGTGCCCTTGTGGCCAAGAGGGCCAATGGAATTCTGGGCTCTGTAGGGAAGAGGGTGGCCAGTAGGTGGAGGGAGGTCATTCTCCCCCTCTGCTCTGCACTGGGGAGGCCACAACTGGAATACTGCATCCAGGTCTGGGCTCCCCAGTTCAAGAGAGACAAGGAACTACTGGAGAGAGTCCGGCGTAGGGCAACAAAGATGATTAAGGGATTGGAGCATCTTCCTGATGAGGAAAGGCTGAGAGAACTGGGGCTCTTGAGCCTGGAGAAAAGAAGGCTGAGGGGAGACCTTATGAATGTTTATAAGTATCTGAAGGGTAGGTTGAAGGAGGATGGAGCTGGACTCTTCTCAGTGGTTCCCAGTGACGGGACGAGAAGTAACAGGCACAAGCTGGAACATGGGAAGTTCCATTTGAATATGAGGAAAATCTTTACAGTGAGGGTGTCGGAGCCCTGGCAGAGGCTGCCCAGGGAGGGTGTGGAGTCCCCTTCTCCGGAGACCCTCAAGCCCTGCCCGGATGCCATCCTGAGTGATGTGCTCTGGGCAATCCTGCTTTGGCAGGGCAGTTGGACGGGATGAACTCCAGAGATCCCTTCCAACTCTGACAATTCCCTGATTCTGTGAACTATCTTTCTGCTAGCAAAGCTTCCCTGTGCTTTTCCTGCTGCAGAGCCTTCTAAATGGTAACACGTTTTCACAGAGGAATGACTTATGCTGAAAGGCTCGATTCCCTCCAAAGACTTTCCTTCTTTTTCTGTCTCTGATGATTTAATCCTTGCCAACTCTTTTCTGAAGTTCCATGCTGCTTACGTATGTAACTTTTGAAGGTGCTTTTCTTGTCAGTGTCTCTGTGGCAGAGGATTTTATGGCAGTAATTGTCTCAGAATGAGTACTTTATTGGGATTAAAGATTTCAATTCATGTCTTTTTGGTTTTGTGGTTTTAAAAAAACCCAAACTTCTACATGCAAATCATGGACTGCTGTTTAATTTTGTCTTATAAACTTTTGATTATTTAAAATTTTGCTCTGTTTTCTTTGACTAACAGTGTTACAGGTTCTCTGTGGGAGTCCAGTTCAGGATTCAAGAATAAAAATGAGTGAAGTGTTAATTGCTTGAGCTCAATCCCATGCTATTGTTCTGTGCTTTCACCCAGTAGCTAAAATCCTTAAAATGAGATAGCTGATGGAAACACTCGCATTCACATGAGGTGAATAATCTCCAAGAGAGCTTTTCAAATTCACTGTGATGCATCTTCAGGATGTAACGGAGTGTAGCTTTTCTGAGGCCAATTCTATACCCGCTGAGGGTCTGCCCAAAGTGTTCTTACGTACCACTTCTTCACTAAATTCATTCATGCTGTTATTCAAAGAGAAGCAAATGACAGTGAGTGGAAAAAAGAAAAAAAAAAAAAAGACCAGCAAAGCAAATTTATATTTGCTTTGAAAGTTTGTAAAAAGGGGTTGGATTCTTTTCTGCAACTTTGGCAGGTTCTGATTCAGCTCTGGCAGTAATTATTCAGAGCAAAGATGGATTTCGTGTGAGAGAGAAAAAGAGAAAAATACACATAATTCCCAGGGAGTCTTGACAGTCTATGCAATTAAACTGATTTCTGACATCTCTGGACAGTGGGAAAGGCTAAAAATGAAGCTTGTCTTTGAAATACATGAATACTTAAGGTAGAAAAGCCAGCTTGTCTCCCAAGGTGCCGTGTGATTCTTCAGCTGCCCCATGGTTGCTGGTGAAGCAGGAGGTCATCTCTTAGATGCTCAGTCCAGATTTAGAGTCTCATTTAAAATTACAGCTTCTGCTATAAAATGAAAAACAAACTCTGGGTGTGGTATTTGCAGATTGAATGGGTCTAGCTCCAGCTCCTTGCCATTCATCACGAAGAGGGTGTTTCTGTGAAGAGGAGAGAGGTGGGATGCCAGCCAGCTCCGATCCCCCATCAGGGCCAGGGGATTCAGATGTTGTGTTACTCTGTCAGGGTCCCCCAGTGCCCGACGCGGAGCGGGATTGAGTTCTGGATGTACACATAGCCCGAGGTTTTCACTGCTGCACCCCCCGGGTTACACAGTTTAATCGTTGCCCCCTTTTCAAAGTCCAAAAGGGCTGTTTCCTAAGACAACACACACAGTGAAAGTCAGCATTCCTGGTGCCTCTGTGTAACAGAGTTAGCCTGTTTCTTTTGAAGACCCCCTGTGGAAACACTGCATGCGAGTTTTGCCCAGTGTTTTTCCCCACTGGCTGTCTGAGAGCTGAAGGCAGAATTTATGATGATCAGATTTCAGTTTAGGAAAACCATTTCTGAACTTCCCAGCAGTAGCGATTCCTGCCGTAAAGACTTTCATCCAGCAGCCTTTTGTGATACCGGGCAAGTTATCTACCCAAAGCAGAAAAATCCGGACACAGATACACTAAAAATATTTCCCATGCTGCTAATTGATAGAGAGTGATTACTCTGAGGTGTCCTTAGTTGCACATCCTGGTGATATTTCTATATTTGAATAATAACCAACCAAAAGCAGGTTAAGCTATTTTTTTAATTTTTTTTTAAAGGACATCAGTTCTTAAAATGAAAGTTAAATTCCTGTCCACAGTGGTGTTGGCCATTTCTGCACGGTCTCCTAGCAAGATGTTCAGAAGCAGGAAACTTTCACTGCCCCCTTCTGTGAGGCAGCAAATCACTTGCCTGTTGCAAGGACTGACTTTATCCCCTGCCATCAAGCGAAATCCAGAGCTTGGATGCAAATTGTATGGAAACACTGTGCAATCATCAGTGTTTGTTGACAGATTTGGTTGGGTTTTTTGATGTTTTGGGGGGTTTTTTATTTATTTTATTTTTCCTGAAAGCAAGAAGATGTCATTTCTTCTCACTGGTAAATTGGCATCTTTTAGTAGCTATCATATTTTCACATTATGTACCCAGCAGAATCCGTTTACCATGACCCTCTTCCAACCTAAACTTTAAGTTTCCAGGAAAATTGTAGCAGATGTTTGAAGTCAGTCAGATGTGAAGCTAAGGAAAGAGGCTGGCTCTTGGTGTCTGCCGACAGCACAGCGCAATTTCATCTGCAAGGCTGGACTAATTTACCTCGCTTATGTGCAACAGGGTAGGAGTTTAAGTCAGGTAAAGTTGAGCAAATATCAATAAACAGTTTACCATAGGAAGGCTTCTCCTTAGGACTGAGGGGAAAAAAAACAAAACAATGAGAACTGGAGAGGGACTCTGTCAGGAAATGTTGTGACAGGACAAGGGATAACGGTTTTAAATTGGAAGAGGGGAGATTTAGATTGGATATTAGGAAGAAATTCTTTGCTGTGAGGGCGGTGAGGCACTGGAACAGGTTGCCCAGAGAAGCTGTGGCTGCCCCATCCCTGGAGGGGTTCAAGGCCAGGCTGGATGGGGCTTGGAGCAACCTGGTGTGGTGGGAGGTGTCCAGGGCAGAGTTGGAACTCAACGATCTTTAAGATCCCTTCCAACTCTAACCATGCTATGGTTCTATGACTGTTGACTGCATGATCTCTAAAGCAATGCCCCAGCCTTTCCTGGCAGGAGCAGGGGGAAGCAGAGGTTTGGATTCTACGCCTTGATCTGTCCTTGAGCAGCTTGGGCAGGGGGGCTGGGGTTGGGGGGGAAGGCAAAGCAGTTGGTTTTTTCTCCTGTACTTACCTGCCTGTAAAGTGAGGGTGATTTCTGTCTTTCAAAGAATTTGTTAAGAATTCTGTACATTAAAAAAAGGCAAAGTAACAGACTGGGAGTTTACCAGAGTCCAGTGACAAGTTCAGCACTGAAAAGGCAAGCAAAGGAGATGGAGAACCATGTAAAGTGCTTTACTGTATAAACGGTTGCTATGATTACAAAATCACGAGATGATAAAATACTGCAGTGGTCAGATTTACTAAAGCTTTACTGTATCCTGCAGTGGGCATCTTGTGTGAAAGCGAGATGTTTCCCACCATTGATTCACTTACAGGATGTGGCAAAGAAACCTAAATGCTGCCTAAATCATCCCAGGGTGAAGGAATTAAGGTTCCATAACAAACTAGTAACATAAGAAAGCAACATCAGCAGCCTCTGAACGCACAAGCTGTTTCTGATCCATTAGTGGCAGAGACACGTTCTTCTAACCAACCCTCCCAAAGCTGCTCAGATGAGTTTTCCAAAGCAGGATAGGTTTTCTGAGAAGACTGGTCATGCTCTTCCAAACAGACATAAAGTAGGTTGGCTTCCGGAAAAACAGGACAATTTCACTAAAAATAAACAGGGATCATCTTAGGGCAAGGCAAATTAAGTAATTGGAAGAACACATAAAGCTGTCCTTGCCCTGGCTCTTCCAGTGTTGTCTGGCTTGAGTTGGATGAAAAAATACACAAAATTCATCAAAATCGACTGTGCAGCAACTGCAGAAAGGCAATTTTCCAGTAAAGACTCTCAGGTAGGCGGGTCAGTGGGGCCCGGTGAGATTTTTGGTGCATATGATTTTGAATCATGCTAAAAATTGCCTCCATGTTTTGCAGTTCACAGGTTATCTACCCCTCTCAAGCCTTTGAGGCTTGGGTTTAAATGCAGGCACTTGATCTTTGTTCATCATCATTAATTCTGATGTAGACAGATGCAGTGATACTGATCTTAATAGTGATGAAACTCAAAGATTATGTTTAGTAAGAGCCTTATGCAGCAAAGGTCTGGTTTCCTATGTTAAATTCCTTTTTTTTTTTTTCTCTGTATGTGAAAATTTATCCATACAAACAAATTGTGATTGCAATATATTGTAGTTCTCATGGATGATCTTTCTAGATTTGATTTCATTGGAAGTTAGTGCTTATACCAGCCATGAACCAAACCATGAACTACTTGACAACTGCTGTAGATATACTTTGATCCTGCTGAAGATCCAGACCTAATTTAGAAAATCTGTTCACACATTTATATTTTGATTTTTTTTTCCTAAAAAGATAACAAATGAGAATCTCAGTTTTTTTGTTTTTTTTTTTTTTTTTTTTTTTTTTTAAATGAAGGGGGGTGGGGAAAGATGTATGTTGCTATTTTTTCCCTTTTAAATCCATTTGGATATACAGGAGCACTATCAAAAAATTAGCAGGCATAAGTAGACGAATTAGTCTTTATTGAGATATTTCATAATCTCAACAAAAATCTATGAAATTTTATTGTATGACAGCAGGGAAAGAAATTGTAAGAGCTGCTCCATACTAAATCTTCATGCCAGAATCTTATCCTGTTACGTGGGGAAGCAGAAAGAATGTCTGTCAGGAATATCTGCTGTCCTGTGCTGTGTGGTTTCTCATTCCTTATGGTAGATGCAATGGTGAGGAACGATGTTTGCCATCCACAGGTGTGGGATTTAGGGTGTTGTTTTATATTTCCTCTTCGAAGTTTAGGTAGGACAGAAGTTGCATGACCTTCAGGCAGCTTCTGGCTCACAGCACACTAGGAGTTTTGTAGATGTCTGTTTGTTAAAAAGGTCATTCTTCAATTTCTGTTTGCTAAAGTCCCACATATTTCTTCACTGTCTTCTGAAAACAAGTTACTACCTCTTACGTTATGCCCTGAAAAAAAGTCTAACTTCTGACTGGTCCACGAGCCTGCATTTCTGTTGACAGATGCTTGTTTGATCCTGTGGCCCAGATGAGGAAGTCAACTCTCCTGTAACCAGACTTCACCTGGAGCTGGTCAGAAGGTGAAAACAGATTAAAAGGTTTAATTTTCAGTAGAAACTGTAATTTGTTTGGACTGAAATTTTTGTAGCAATGTATCTGATACCAAAATCAGATCTCACAGCTCATATCGTCATGGCTAAAATGGGACTTGATCAAATGAGAACAGCAGAGTCAAGTCCAGCAGCCTGGAGGTCACACATACCTGTGAACACCTGACCACCAAGTGAGTACCTGCCACAAAGCTATGAAACATCCAGAAGAAGTGCCCATTGTACTTATTTTAGGGCAAAAGCCTACAGATAACCTTGTGTTTTTCCAAACTGTTGCAAAATGAATTCCTGTTTTCTCATCACCCCTAATACAAAAATCCTCTCCCTGACATCTTTCTTTCCCCCCGATTTTCTCTAACAGCATCTCCATAGCCGGGATGGAGACTCGGGCTTAAACCCTGCTACATCTTTTCTGACTCAGTATCTCACAGAAGACCTTCGCAATGTCTGCTTACGGTCATGCATCAAGGAAACTGGATCAACAGACTCCGAGCCGGCACTGGGACATGAAGTTAAGGTAGGGACTACAAGGCATTAAGCCAGTACTATTCTCATCATCTCCAGAAAAGTTTTCTCTGAAGTGGTTTATCCATACCCCAAATTGGATGAAGCCAAAAAGGGAGCGCTAGCTTTAAGGCATACACAGTGTATGCTTAATAAAAGGAGCTTTCAAGAGAGGAATGTATGAGCTAATGAAATCCTACAGCAAGAGTACCTCATGCTTCAACAAGTTACGTACATTTTTGTGTCTGTGGTTGATAGCTTGCCCCTGCTTGTCAATGCTAATTATCTCCTGCTAAATGAATGTTCAGCTTTTAGTGGTCAAGAGATTCAATGCTTAAATGAACAACTCCTAAATTGACAGAAAACAGGTTTCCTCACATGTGTGGGTTAGTCAGGCAGTACATAAATGTGTCTACAAGGTCAATTGGTGTTCAAGCTGCAGTCAGATGGTATATGCATGACAAAAAAAAAAAAAAAAAANCAAGAAAAAAAAAAAAAAAAAAAACCAGATTGAAAACAAGACACATTTCAATTAACAATGAGAGCCCAAACCATGAGAACATGTAATAATATCCTTGTTCATTGACCATCTTGAATTAAAAATAGCTAGGTGAGATTTTGGAATCTATACCAGGGAAGGTTTATTTGTGGGGAAACCAAGGTATGTAGATGTTAGGAACAGCACAAGCTGACAGAAGGACAAGGACAGAAGATTAAGTGAGTGGCTTCTCATGGCCTCTTATACTTCAGATTTCTGTCTGCGTGAGATATATCGCTTCTATATAAAATACATTCTCTAGTTTTGCTTAAAAGTTGTTGCCTTTTGAGGTTCAATTATCATCCAGGTATTCCAGTGTGTTCAGCCATAAACTCCTCTACACAGATTACACATCTGAACTATTACAAACTTCTGTGAAGCAGGAAAAAGTATGCTTCTGAGCTATTGGAAAGTTCAGGAGGTGAAAAACATTTCCTGCTCCTATAAATGACACATTTTAAAATAAAGCGTTTCATTACAATTGTTATTTGGAAGCTGCAGCTGGCAGCACTCACCTTGGGGAGGGGGGGGTGTGTGCCCAAAGTGGTTGCAGCTTTGACAGTAGCAAAGTTACTGTAGTAACTAACAGTATTCATCAATGTGTAATTCTGTCTTAAACTGGTTTTTTTTTTTTTTTTTTTTTTTTTTTTTTTCTGCTGGTGTCAGCAGGCTTTCGGAAGAAAATATTGAGGTACAAGTGTAAACATTCCTAGAGAAAGCTTAATTTGAGGGGCCTAGGGAAGATGAGGAAGGGAGGAAGATAGAATTTTTAGCACTCCAGGGTATTTCAGGCTGGAAGAGACCTCAGGAGAGCTTTAGTCCAACCTCCTCCTCAGGGCAAGGTCAGCTCTGAGATCACAGCAGGTTGTGCAGGGCTTCCTGCAGTCTGATCTTGAAAACTTCTAAGGATGGAGACCTCAGCCTCTTGGAGAAACCTGCTCTACCAGCCTTAGGAGGGAAAGCTTTTCTATCAACATTGAAGCAACATGACTCTAGATATCTGAAATTATGAGACAAATGTGACCACTAGTAGCCTTTGAGACACTCTTCTTTCTCTAAGAAGACAGGAATGTAGACCATTGGCCTTTGGAGGCAGAGCTTTGTCACTAGACCACTGTTTTGGGAGAGTGTTTATCCAATTTGTCCTTAAGGAACTAGTCCAACTAATATGAGGTATTTCTGGGAGGTAAAACAGGTAGGAGTCTGTTGGTTGGTTGGACCCGTGTTTAAGAGAGCGAACAGGAATTCTTGCTGGTGCTTTTCTTTGCAATTTTTCATGTGCTCTCTCACCTGGCAGGGCTGCTTTGCTACTGCCTGTTAGATGGAGTCCATCAGGTAGGGTAGGAGAAAAAGAGAAGCTGGTTCATAGTGCCAGGGAGAGGTTTTGTAGTCTGGACTCAAAACCCCATCTAGAGCCTAGACCCTGTCTTAGGCACAAGGAACTTTCCTGCAGGCTTCAGGTGCCTTCACCATCACAGAAGAGTTGATCAGGATTTCAGAGGCTTTAAGACTGTGCTCTCCAAGAGCTACCAGCTGTGGCTCTTCAAGCCAGATTGTGGACCTCACTGTCTGATCTGCATGGGGGACAGCAGAGGCGAGTTTTCCCGCTTTACTTCCCATCATGCCAAGATGCAGCAAAGGACAGAATCTGCACTCAAACCAAGTTTCAACTTCAAAGACAGAAAATAGCCCAAGAGCAGCAAAAGCCTGCTCCAGAGCAGCAATCCATGGAGCTGAAGTGTTTGGCACTGGCTCTGTGATGTTTCAGAAGGACTCCTCACACTCTCCAGCTGAAGCATCTGTTTCACTATTCGACTGACCAAAGCCAAGAGCTCTGACTGTTGTATAATCCCATCTCATGTTGATACCTGTTTAAAGTATGTATGTGTGATTGATACTGGATGTCTGGAAGTAATCTGAGCTCTGTTGATAAGNACCTAGGGAAGATGAGGAAGAGAGGAAGACAGAATTTTTAGCACTCCATTACTTCCTGTCTGGAAGTAATCTGAGCTCTGTTGATAAGTCCCCAGGGTTTTCTTCTTTCTTTATTCTTCTTTTAGAATTTAGCTTACTAGATTGTGTACAAATATCAGTGTTTATTTGTCGGTGTGAATGTAGGAGGTAGGAATTTTGAGTTTATTTGCTTGTTGATGCTGACCTCTTTTGTGGCTTTAGAAATGGCATGTGTGTATCCAAAATACGATTTGCTTTTTAACAACTGTCAGTCATTAGGCTTTATGACTATTGATTAGTAAATTCTTCAAGGAATTGAAGAATTCTTCATTTCAATTAAATGCTTACTTCTTCAATAGTATTTAAATTTCTGCCTAAAGGACATTAGTTCTTGAGAGAGCTGCTTAGCAAGTGGCACTGCATTGCTGTGTCCATGCCTGGATACAAACACGTGTGTCCAGCCAGCATTTTCATATGTGCGTGTGTGCATGTGATTGTACACGGGATATCTCCACTCTTAACTTAATTGAACCCCAGCTGATACATCTTTCAAGCAGACTGCTCAGAGAAAAGAGTGTGGGGGAGAAGGCAGAGAATGAGGCCCTTTACCTTCATCTAACTTATAGAAGCCTCCAGAGATTTATTTTATTTTGACTGTAATGGTGAAAACAAATTCACTGCTCATGCAGGTTGAGATCTTATCAGGCAAACCTTAGTACAAAGCACATTTTACATTTGTGCTATGAACCCTTGAAAACAGAGGCTTATAAGGACATTGCTGACCGGGTTTAGTGTTGCGGTAGAGTTGATGCCAGCGTGGCTGGCTAAAATGGTCTTGTTTTTTAGGTAAAGATTGTATACAGAATTGTCTTGAAAATAGAGTGAAAATAATGCTTAGGATGACTCATAAAAGCGCTTTAAAAATGCTAGTAAGATTTAAGACATAATGTAGATCCTGTAAATCTACTCTGCATTCTTTCACTGGGAATGACTGACTTTTATGAAAACTAGGGGTTGTAAATCAAGAACCTAAATAAGGGGTTTTTTTTTGACATGTAAATATAGATTATGCATTAGCTGAGCCCTGACTTGACTGCCCTGTGGTTCCACAGGGGGCACACAAAGTAGGTGTTTATTCTCAACAGTTTTGCCTTGTAAAAGCTGGTAAGCAGAAATACAGTTTGTCATTCCTCTAGGGAGAAACAAACCTGGTGATTCAGGGAGGGGATTTGCTTACTCTTTCTCTCAGGCCAGCTTTTCTGCCTCCCTGTTCATTCATCTCTTGCTTGGCACCTTGTGTGTGTGTATTTGAGGAGTGGGCTTAACTGCTGGAAGCCCTCCTGAAGCTCTCTAAACACAAAAGTTAACTAGAAGGGCAAACCCCTCAGATGTGCAAGAAAGCACAGGCGCGCACACCCACCCATTTTCAGTGCTCACTGAAAGGTTGCTCTGCCTCTGAAGCCGTTTAAAGACGAGTTTGGGAAATGCCAGCAGCCTTCCACCGTGTTATCACAGATGGGTTTGACCATTGGCATCTCTGGCCTCCTCTTAATTCGTTTTCTCCTCGTACCCTTGTCTCCCTGCCGGAGCTCGCCGGGTGCAGTCTGGCAGAGGGAGCGCTCCCCAGCCCCTCCAGCCCCTTATCTGCGCCAAGAGCAGACCTGGCAGCAGCCAGCTTACTTAACCTTATCTGCTTTACGCTTCTATATTTAAACAAGGAGGGCTCTTTGTCGCTGAACTAATATAAAGCATAACTTGACTAGATGCCTGACTTTTAAAGAAAGGGCATCTATCATTTTTATGTGGCATTTCAAAGAAGAAGGCATTTAATAATGCTGAAAGACAAAGAAGGAAGTCTGTCTCAATGTACAAATGGCTGTCTAATGATTAACTTCTCTTAATACTTAATTGGTTTATGGCAGAAAACCCCCGGGGAGCCATGGCATGGTTCAGCGTTGTGTTGAGTTTCTGCACTGTCTGAAGTGACACGAGAACACCGTACAGCTGGTGTACACGAGTACGCGATTCAAACAAATACATAGGGATAAATATTTCGTAAAAATACATGCCAGAAATACCCAAAAGCATTTAGAACAGGAGGATGAAGAGTGCAGCGGTGAGACTTCACCCTGCAGCAGGGAGCTGTGGATGCAGACCGTGATGTCCTTGCAGATGACTGCACCAGGCTGTGCCACCTCCCAGTCCCCTGTCCCAAGGACAATGTCCCGCTTGTTCCAACCCCACTGCAGACCTATGGGAAGGCTACTGCTCGGCAGAATAGGGACAGTCAGGCAGCTACCACTCATTTGGGAAAGCAAAAGGACTTCTTTTACCCCTCCCCAGGCTCTGCCTGCGTGGGGAACTTCCAACTTGAGAATATGATGGGAATTTCATACTTTTTCAACATGAGTCTCTAAACCAGTTTTATTGCAGATACTTCCTTGTATGTATGGTGGTTTGTAGAGGATAATAGCTTTTTCCATGCCTACTTCCTGGAGAACTGAGAATTTTATCTATCTTCTCTCTACCTGCTACAGACATTGCAGATAAACCTGTCTTCAGGCATCTAAGGGGGGTTCGGTAATTCCTTTCTAATAAGAGGCAAAAAAATTCTGTCCAAGATTTTTACACAATGCAAAA
Source organism: Pedionomus torquatus (assembly GCA_013398155.1). Lineage (NCBI taxonomy): Eukaryota > Metazoa > Chordata > Aves > Charadriiformes > Pedionomidae > Pedionomus > Pedionomus torquatus. Next base: position 12,288 of record VZRU01008458.1, read on the forward strand.
ACATTTTTCAAATATAGTCTTGAAGTATGTTAGACAAAACTAGGGAAAAAAAAAAACCCTAGAAAATTGTTACAGTAGGTGTGACTTTCAGTAATCCTGACTTTGTTCCTTTCTTCTAAGAATAAAAGTTTACACAAGGCAGCTCTCCCGTTGCCTCTATTTACATAAAACACAAATAGAAAGAATCTTTTTCTTTATTTTGGCAAAAATGCATCCTTTTTTGTTTCTGTTTTTTTTATTATTATTTTTTTTTTTTTATTAAGTGCTTTTCACATCTTGATTGCTATGGTGTAACATTCCATATAGTGTAGTAATATGGAATATAGTGTCTGTTTCATTCCTTTCCCACCGGACCAGAGCACTGCATTTATCTGGATTTGTGAGAAGAACCTGCTGAATCTGTTCCACCCTCAGCTTTAAAGAGAGAAGAGGGGGAGAGAGACCAAGTCTTCGTCCTCACTCCTCCTCCTCCAGAGGAAAAATGCTTTCATATGTCCAGCTTCTTTTCGTGAGAGCGTACTGCAAATGAGGAAGAACAGGGTGTTTTCACTTGCCAAGGCATTACCAGTGGGTTGTAAGACCCTGTGCCAGTTTCTCACGAGGATGGTCATTATGTGTATTTTCAACTGAAATTATTTAAAAGTGAGGTAGTTGTGATAGAAAGCATGTTTTTTGTCAACTGTAAGCAACTGCACACAGTACCCTTGTGCCCTGCTGTTCAGAACGGCTGCAGGACTCGGCACACACCTTGCAGTGCAGTCGTGTACCTGGAAATTCAGCACGCTCTCTCTTTGCAAGACAAAAGCAAAACCTCCAGCTGTGCACCCCAGGGTAGAGCTCACTCGATGGTGATTCGAATGGGCCATTTCTCTGGGTTGAGGGCTTCATACACCTTCTGGGATCTGGTCCCATCTCAGGTCCATTACACAGGTCACCCCGAAGAGCAGTTTGGACACGGTTGCTGTGATTTTTCCTGCTGCCATTTGAAATCACGGCTTGACTCTGGCCCGCTTACATTTTTGGCCTAAATTTCTTAAGATGTGTGTGAACTTCTGTGAACTCAGCCTGCACTCAGAACATGGAGCTCTGATTATTAAACACTTTTTCAATGTCTGTAACAGCTTTCACCCAAAGACCTTAGGACACTTGAACGCACTCATGATTAACTGCACACTCTGAGCTCTGTCCCAGTAGAAAACACCTGGGAAAGCCATGGCAGCTCTGAATATACTTTCCCAATGTGAGGACATAGTGGAGAGAGACCTGGACCAAAAATCTTGTTACAAATACCTCAGAGGGCGCAGCGGTTCTGCTTTCCAGCTCTACATTTGGAGTGACCCTTTTCTATAGCATGATTTTAACCATACTATAGAACAACCCCTTCCAAATCCCAGAAAAATACAGATGCAATATACATATATACTTTATACAACCAAATCTGTCTGATGATTATACAGTGAGATGAAGGATGGTCCCAGGTTTAGAGTACTGGTGTATAATTTGAAGCCCTGTATTTCAGCATTTTGTTTTCCCATTACAGGATATTTGAAGGGGAAAAGAAATAAGTCCTGCCTCTTGTAATTTTGCATACATATTTTTTGCCATACATATTTTTATTGCTCTATTAAACTGTCTTTGTGCTTGAAACAAAGAAACTGTCCTACTGCAACATATTATGCAGAAAAAAAAGCACTGACAACAAGATCCGCTCCCGTGTTCGGGTGGTGCTGGCCAGGCAGGTCTCATGGATAACCCGTGTTCAATCACTGCCCTGGGCTTGCATGGCCACCTCTCAGCAGAGAGCCAGCACTGGGTGCAGTTTCTGTATTATCTCCTTTGCCTTGCTCTAGGGGTTTTCTGCAACACAGAGAAGTCCTTGCCAACCTTTTGAACACCAAAGCCATATCAATCTCTCCTCCATACAGGTGCTGTTTAGAGGGAGTTTGGTTGCTTTGGTTTTCCTTTTCCTTTATTGTTTGTTTCCAAGTTGTCTCTCTCCTACAGCCCGAACTCCAGGTGAGTTTGCTGTCTATGTAACTAGATTTTCTGTCTTTGACTGTATCAGAAGGCAGCTGTCAACATTGATCCTTTAAAGTTTTCTACCTCCTTTCAGTCTTTCGGACACAGCTAAGCATGAACCCACAGAGTTGCTCAGCCAAAGGTTTCTGCCAGCTTTCTTTATGGGGCTGGGATTTTATAGTGATATCAAACTTAGGTGTGACTGACAATTAATAAAACCCCAGAAGGGTTTTAGAGGTGGAAAAGACTGTTAGGTCACCATCTCCACTTCCCTGCCAGGGTGGGATACACTGCAGGTGTTTCTGCTCTAAGTCTTTCAGAAGTGCTGTGCCAGTGGTGGTTGTCATTAATTACCATATGTGTGAACCCAAGACTAAATCCTGGTGGTTCTGAGCCACCACCTTACAGCAGTGGGAGTCCAAATAGCTCAGTTCTTCCCAGACTTGGGATGTCATGGTCTGAAACATGATCTCCTGCTATCTTTTGTCCAGAAGAGTAGAGGACAATAAAACACATGGGTGAACTAGGTTATTCATGCAGGGCATAGTTCTACAGCTGGTGGGAGTCAGACTGCTAGCTGTACCCTCTCAGTACCATACCTTAGCCTGGTCTTGCTTATTTTTAAGTTAGGGAGGAATTTCCTTTTGCTACAGGGTAGTTCATTCACAGTTAAGCGTGCTCTTTCCCTCCTTGGTACTTTAGTACTAAGTGCAAATCACTGGGCTCTTTTATTTTATTATGATATTTTCTGCAAAGGATCTTTCAAGCTATTCATTACTAGCTAGGTATTACAACATTTTACTTGAACTTGTAGAAGTTGGTACTTTTTTTTTCTGTTCTACTTTGTTTTGTTTTGTTTTCCAAGTAAGAATGAAATTCTTTTACTATTTTACGAGGTTCTTAATGCATATGACACAAAGAAAATAGATTTAAGGCAAATAGTAACTCGGGTTTTACCACAATATGAAATCCTGTTTGCTCTCTGATTGCACATCAAATGTTGACATTAACTAGCAGATATACCACTTCCATGCCAGGGTTTCATTCTTGGAGCATGAGGTCAGGCTGATTCTGTGAAAATAAATATTAAAGAAAACATGCTTAGTGAAGTGCTCAGCTCATAAAGGCCCAGCGTTAAGAAATCTGGGCAGCTGCTGCCACCCCCACAGAGGCTTGCTCAGCTCACAGCTCTCGCTTTCTCAGGCTTGCATTAAAGTAGTATTTTTTGCAGGTAGCCAGCATGATCGTATTTCTATTTAGAGTTACATGACTTCAGTTTCTAGTTTCACCCTTAACGCTGTATTTTGAATACACTCTTTCCTCGACACTGCAAGTATCAGTTCTTCTACTCTTTTTCAGCCCCTTCTGTTTCGTGATAACCTGGCACTTCCTCAACTTGTTTTGTTTCAAAGCAGGAGACTTGGGGTTTTCTAAGTGTTATTTCCTTCTCTTTTTGAGGTTCCTCAAGTTCCAGTAATGACCCTACAGTTGGACCCAGCATCTTGCGTGCCTACTCTTCCTTCTCAGCTGTACAGAGGTTAAATGTGGCACACACTCTGCTTGCATGATCTTCAGAGGATGTTAGTACCTAAGAAACTAACATGCTGTGTCCAGCTCTGGAGGCCCCATGTAAGAAGGACATGGACCTGCTGGAGTGAGTCCAGAGGTTGCCAAGATGATGATCAGAGGGCTGGAGCACCTCTGCTGTAAGGACAGGCTGAGAAGGTTGGAGCTGTTCAGCCTAGAGAAGAGACAGCCCGGGGAGACCTTAAAGCAGGCTTCCAATACTTAAAGGGGCTACAGGAGAGATGAGAAGGGACCTTTGAATAGGTCTAGTCTGTTTGAGTGAACTCAGTTTCTACTGCCCCTTTCCCTTCTTTCCCACCCTTCCCCAATGACGCAGAAAACCCCACCAAGTTGTAGAGAACTGAGAAGTTTAGGGGAGCCTGATCAATTACTGAGGACTTCCGCCCCATAGCCATGTAGCAAACACCGTATAACAGGTTTTAAATGTTATATTCCTATAGCAGCAAGATGTTCTGGACAGGCAGAAGGTCTGTAATGCCAGTGGGTTATATGTGTGTGTGTCTACTCCATCCTTTCTTTGAAGATCTCCCAAACATAGACCCTGCCCTTCAAGGAGCTGCCTTGGAGGTAGATCCTCCTCTTCTTCAGTGATGCTCCATGGCTGTCCTGTGAACCAGCTTCTTTCAGGAATCAAGGTCTGAGGAAAGACTAGATGAAAACAGGTAAGTGAGTAAATACCTAACGTGAAGGAAAAGGAGAGGAAAATCCTCTTCCCTAGGGTTACATTTAAAGCTGAATTAGGGAGTTCTGGGTTGAAAGGTTAGGGAGAAACATTATTTTTGTTTCAGGTAGAGCCCTTGTTGGAGGGAAGTGTTGAAATGAGAGAGCTTTGGGGTTAAGAAAGTTCCTGTGCTCAAGTAAGTGGTAGAATTTGCTTTAAATAATTTCAGTAAAACTAGTAAGTAGGGAAATTAATTTCCTTTTAAAATGATGTGGTGGAAAGCCAAAGCCTTGGTTACAGCTCAGATAAAAGAAAAAGGTAAATGCTTTGCATTAAATTCCTTGTACATTTCATAGTTTTACAGCCACCTTTGAAATTTATAGTATAGATGCAATGGTTTGAAGTAGAAGTTCACCTTGCCTGACCTCCCCCATAACACAGGCCTTTGAATCTGACCCTGTAATTTCTGCATCAGGCACCTCTCTCTCTGTTTGAGCTATAACTTGTCTCTTAGATATCCATCTAGTCTTGACTGGAACTCTGCAAATAAAGGAAATCCATCACATCCTTAGGTAGCTGTGTTTAAATCACTAAGATAAGCCTGTACATCTAAGGCTTTCCCTGAAGACAAGACAGCAACAAGAATTTGCTGAAGAGGCCAGCACCCGTGGGAGGGTAAGAGCCTGCAGGTCCAGCCATTATTTTCATAAAGCTCAGAAATGGGGAAAAAGCAGAGTGCTGCTCTAGTTCCAATACAACATAAGCATAGTGTCATTCTGCAGAGGACTTAATGCATTCTTCACAAAGTTAAAGGCTTTGAAAGACCAATGAGCTTATTAACTATTTGCTTTTCAAGGCTGATGGTTGGCTGACTAAGCAATAATGCTATAGTGAGAACAAATGAAAAACTGTTTGAGAAAAAGGAGGGTGATGATGCCTGTGAGAACAATTTATTTGGTTTTGTATTATCTGATTACAGATCATCTTCTTCTGTCCTAACTGTCCCAAATATTGTTTTGAATATATTTCACTTATGTTTTTGGCATCTGGTGTCTATACCAAAGGCTTAGGTGAAATTTAAGCCCAATTATAAATGAATTGTCTGAGGTAACACTACATGGACTATTTTTATTTCATGCTGATGACCTCCAAGAGATGTTACTCTCTAGCAATAATAAACATTAACCCAGATCCAGTTTTGATTTTCTTTCTATCAGTTTTTCTCAAAAACTATACTCATGATTTCTCAACCCTGAGTGTGAAGTTTCAGCTAGACTGATTTCACTAACATTAGACGATATACTTTCTATACTATTTAAGTGATAAGGTACTTACCAAAGTTCGAAAAGAGGTGCCGACTTGAGACATCTGATGGCTCTATGTCTTTTTGTATGGGTCTTTCATTTCAACATATTGAGGAGGTTTCTTGTCTTTCTGTGTTTTTCCCTCCCTCTTATCTACTGAACCTCTACTGTAAGTCTCTAATGTTCTTACATTTTTGCTTCATTCCTTGTCTTCCACTTCCCTTAATACCCATCCTAGCACCCATCAATCAAAAATCTCAGGAAAAAAATGATCAGTGTGTGTGGCTCCTGGGTGCAGGTGGAGTGAGGTGGAAGCAGTCCAGAGCTGAAGCTGCCTTGTGCAGGGTGGACTTCAGCTGGTGTCCATCAGCCCTCCTTTGGTGGAGCACTTTGCTTTATTTTCATTGCATTTCACTGAGGAGGGTTTCTGTAAGGTACCTTTCCATTCCGTGAAACAAGTCCTGGGTGACACATTCAGAAATAACAATAGGAGGTATCTCCTGAGGTGACATGGGTGTAGAAGTGCCTTTTTCAATGACACCGCCAGCATGGGAGGCCTGATTTCACTTTTTATTTAAATAACATGAACTCCTATATTTCCCATTCAATTTTTTTTTCATGTCTTTTATTTGTTGTTCCACCAGTGGAGTTTAAAGCAGAAGATTTAAATCATCTGGCTTTACAGTGAAGTCAGTTTCATCTTCTCCTATTAGATTTGTTTTCAGCTGGGTTAGCCTCCCCACTGCTAGTTCTTTAGTTTCTTTGTCTTCTGCTCTCTCTCCAATTACAGACATCCAAAAGAGATTTTGCAAGTATTTAAGATGACTGAGGTAACCCCTGGGTTATATTGTTCCACGTGTTTCTCTGTTCCTCTGGAGCTCTTCAGCATTGCCTTTGCTTTCATGCTAAAGAGAAAGCCATTCCACATTTTCAGTGCATCTTAGGACAGAATGACCAGTATTGTTCATAAATGACTGCTCAGGCATCTGAAAGCTATTCTAGTTAATTTACCTAGAGCAGTATAATGAACCTGAAAAATATGAAGGAGCCTTTCTTAGATTCAGGAAAATCTCTTTCAAGGTTAACGAGACTCCCTCTGCCTCTCCTCAGAAAACTACCCAAACAAGAGCTCTAGTGTTTTCTTTCCTTAAGAAAGTCCCTTAAGAAAGGCAGCAAGTGGGTCATCACCAGGTCAAGAGCCTTTGGTTATGAACACCGCCTTTCATTGGCTTAAGTATGTAATCACATAGGCCCTGCATAACATTTGGTACAGTCTTCTGCCGCCGGTTGTTAGAAATGAGGTAACGTGTTTATGGATGGAGGCGTCAAATGTGTGGTTCTGTAGCTTGACATTTTATGTAGCGCGTTATTTCTCCCAGCCCATCCAAAATTTCACAAACAATGACAGAACAACTTCATTAAGGAAAGTAGAACATGCTGGATTTGTTTAAGGGCAATTATTTCCAATGCATTTAACCTCTATTTTGTGAGTCAAAAGACTTCTAAATAAGGGAGTAGGAGTATATTTTATCATATCCCTGAGGTAGAAAATAGAAGAAAGATGAAAACTGCTTGGGTACCTGTGGCATGAAGATCAAGCTATCTAGGAGGAAAAGATGGACCAGACAGACTGGAAGGTACAGTGTCATTCATTATCATGATACATCAAGTGTTCTTAGCTTTCCTAAGAGAAATTACGCAGGATGTTATCTGAGGATACATAAGCAAGTATATGTTTCAGGCACACAGTGTGTAATTAAGTAAATACGTGTAGTTAGTAGCCTCATTTCAGGAATGTGGACCAGACCAGTCTGTGGTACCTGCCTACATCAACTTAGTACGACTGGAAGAATTTTGTCAGCTTAGAATTGCTCATATACAATTCTTACCACTGTGATACTGGAAATCATGAGATTTAGGGGATGTAGGATGCCTGTGCAAATTATACTAGTACATTAAAAGTCATCTTTCTTAGGTCATACTGCTGCTTAGAATTTACCAAACTGGAAGCAAATGAAATATAATTTTTGCACAGGATAGCAGGAACGTGCTTTACAGAGCATTTGGCTACAAAGATGTGTGCACTTCAAGGAATCTATTGTACCAAAAATATAAAGAGTTTCCTTTTTTTTAGCAGGCAATGAGGAAAAGAAAAAAAAAACTGTAGATTACTGTGCTATGGAAACTTCAGAGAATTGCTCTTCAAGGTCAGGAACATGCTGGTAGACTTCTATGGCTACAAGTGCTGTTTTCTGTGCAAAACTTTTCTGTGAAAAAGCTTTATAAACTTCACAGTAGAGATGGTATTTGTTGCACTGGCCATTAACTGTTTGAATGTTAGGATCCTGTACCAAACTAACAGTCTAATTTGGGGGAACGAAAGAGGTAGGCACCAGGTAGCAGCTCTTCTCACCTATTTGTAGATGGCTGACTGATGAGGAGGTGGATACTAAAGTCCTCATTAATCTCTCTTCATGCATGAGAAGCAGAGGACCTACCATGTTGTTAGGCAGAGCACTGGAAATATGAGGTTAAATGTTTATTTTCCAAAAGCAATTAGGTGCTAGTGATATCCTGGCTGGTTTGGGCACTTTTTCTAAAGGAACTGGCTAGAATTTGGCGAGTTCTGGCCTACCCATCGAATGATGATATTAAAAAATAAAAGCATTTGGTTTGGAAGGCAACATCCAAATAACTCCCAGTGGTTTCTAGACTGTATCTTGAAAAAAAACCACCTTATGCTGCTCTTATAATAAAATTAACAGAGCAAAGTACATAATTACTGTTCAGTATAACCTGACTTCCAGGTCCTTTCTGGACCACTTTGGAAGTCCAACTTAGCTCATGTTAAGAATTCAGAAGTTGTGTACAACCTCCATCTACATTATATTAGAAGTATTTGGGGTCTGATTTCCTCTGTCCTACTTTGATCACTTCTTTTATTTTGATTGCTGCACAGGATATCAGTAATTATTATGGAAGCAAAATGAAATTAAATCAAAGTTTTTCCAAAAGGTTATGGGAAGTACGGACTCATAGCCCAGGAAGCCTTACTAAATTCAAGTCAACTATACAGTCCATGGCCACAGAAGTGTTTTAGGAAATTTTCATTCATTTGTCTTAATTTTAGGTATCATGAGGTGCTTAATAAGATGCTGTGTGTAATGTTGAAGTGACCTGCTTCTACTTTACAAGTGGAATTACCTAAAGACAAGCTGGGTTTTGTGCTGTTTTCTGCTGGGACATGGAGGAGACTGCAGGTGGTAAAGCAGCCGGTGCCAACCATCACAGCGCTGCCCTTCTGGAAAGCGAAGTCGAGGTGAAAAATGTGACCACATCTCTGGGTCACCTTTCCCCTCCGAGCCTCCTGCTTTGGAGGGAAGCCTCGCTCTTCAAAGGCTCACATTGTACCCGTGGCCTTTCTAAATAACATAAAATGTACTCTGGTTCAGTGTGGGTGGGCAGTTAAAACTAAGGTAAACAGCCCGCATTGCCAAGGAATATTTTCATAAGCAGTAGGCAAGATGCATTTCCACAGATGTGTTTCAAAAGGAATAACCACAAAGAGATGGGAAACACCTGCAAGCCTTTGTTGTGTGGGACTCTACAGTGGGACCCAGTGGGACCCACCTGTACCTGCTCTGAAAAGCTGTTGCTATGCCATCTGCAAGGCAGGAGAGGGGAAAGCATTGCACCTATCCATCAGGCATGGCTTGTTTGTGCAAATGAGCATGGGTGCACACAATAGTCACTGTAAACATGAATGCAAATTACCTCCCTGCTGTTAGTGGTGTAGGGGAAAGCCCAAAGGGTGCTGTTGTCCCTTCCAGCCCAGCCCAGGATGGCACACCTGCAGCCAGTTGTGTGACACAGCACTGGCTGTTTACCTGGTGTGTTTTAAGATCTCAGCCTCAAGATTTACTTAATACCATCCCCACAGATGCAGCCGTGATTCCCAGATGTCAGGCTAACAGCATGTTTTCGTCAAACACACCTTGTCTCTGCTCGTTTCATTTTGATGTCTTGAAAATATCATCACCTTGAACAGGGGGGAGACAAGCATCTCTATAGGAACAAGTAAATTTATATAACAAGTTTATAATTGTTGGTAGATTAAGACCAGAAGGGAATATTTGATGTCCTACATAGTACAGAGCAGACAGCATTATTCCACAGAAGGGTATGTTTTAGAAAGACATCCACTTTTGTTTAAAAAATTTAAGCGATGGGGAAACCATGATTGAGAAGTTCTTGCAGGGATTGGCTGCTATCAAGTAAAGATCACTTTTTTTCCAGTTTGAATTCACGTGGCTTCAGCTTCCAGTCTCTCAATCTTAGTATGGCTCTGTCTGATGTGTTTAAGAAACTAAACATCCGTTTATTATTTGTATCTATTTCACTCTAGATTGGGGTCTAGATAGTGGCAGGTCACCTTTAGGAAGTTCCAATAGATCTAGCTTCTAAAATGGTTCCAATTTTTCCAGAGGTTGTATTATTCTTTTGTCTGTTTTTTGGCCTGCCTCCAGTGTTTCAGTAACAGAAGCCATGCACAAGTCTTCCAGATTAGGACTTTTAATTACTTATTCTCTCTAGAGTTCTTTATAAACTTGACCCTTGGTTGCAGCATGGTTGATGCCTTCCCAGCTGACGAGCTGCCTCGTGTCGAGGCAGAGCAGTGTCTGCTACATCCCCGGGTTCAAGGAGAAATTGAAGGAAAACAGGGCAGCCCCCTCCTCCCTGAGCCCCTGGGTGCCTCCATCCTTATGAACACAGGCAAAAGTACAATAAACAGAATAAATGGGATCACACTGAAAGAGCGCCCACAAAGCAGGTCTGGTGCTATGAAAAGGTTTGACTTAATTCATCTACATCTGTAACCACTTGGGAAGATACCATGGTTGCCTACAACCCTAGTTAGTGTCATTGCGTCCCTATAAAAACTGTCACAGCAGCAGTCTGAAGAGGTGGCAATGAGACAGGTTGGAGCTACAGATGTCTCGCACCACATGGTGTGTTTGTTTTGTCAAAAGCCTTTTCCTGGACTCTAGCTGCAGGGTCAAGCATGTATTTGCATCATGTTTTACCAAGCATGCATGGCTCCTCTCTCCTCCTTGATCCAAGGAAACTGGAGGTCATGTAGCCATGATTGGTATGGGAGTAATGCTAATAGACAAAAGCCCACAGATAGGGCTTGAATTGGGTTATATTTGCCTAAAAAACCTACTATGTAGTCATGCCCCCTCAACAATAAGACTCTAGGGTGTACAAAAATACATGACTGCCCTGTGCTGGCTGAGGCTCCTCTTCATCTTTGTAGTCTTAAATTGACACCTGGTGGAAAGACTCTTGTTGGATGAGACCCAGCTTGGGGCTTTTGTCAAAAACTTACTGTACAGATTTCGCCATTGTGAGACACTGATCTCTTTTCTGTGTCTGAAATAACCTATTGCTCCTCTTCAGGGATTTTTCTCTGTCCTGTAGAAGTGGAAAGTAACCGGGATTCTGGCTCATGTATTGTGAGGGAGATTTTTCAACATCCTCATTCTAAGATCTTTTCAGAGCGTATGACCCAGAAAAGATCAGTCTTTACTGTTGCTGAGCTCTCAGCAGCAGCAAACCCATCTTCTCAGTGCTAAACTGGATAGGTTTGATGGAGAAATAGTTGCAAGGTAATAAATAGGGAACCCCTGGATGCAATTTTTACAAGTTTGTTTTTTACAGAAACACACTGTAACACACATCATTGAGCTTCTGCTGTCTTACTTTTTTTTTTTTTCTCAGCAAAAGAAATATCACCTCCCTGTATTGGAATAATATTAAAAATGCAGGATTGAAAATCCTAAAGAGATCTTCTCAGACTGAGTAGGCAAACCCTGGGATTTTGATAGGTTTGAGAAAAAAAAAAAAAAAAAAAGAGGTTAAATGTGTAACCATTTGAAGTTTTCTTCCATGGGTTGTTTTCACAGTGAAAAGTCACATATGGCTCTATATTGATATTTCATTGGAAGAAAGAAGAGGGAAGACAGTTGTACGTCTATCTCCCATGCTAAGACATGGGTTCAAGTCATATATTGTGATTTGTTCAAATATTTCACTGTCCCATAGGAGTCATAGAATTCTACTACTTAAAGTTTTCTTTCTCAGTCACCTTCCCACTTCTGTTACATTGCTGAAAAAGGAGGTGTGCAGTGCTATGCATCTGCGTCCCCTAAAACACTACTGAATTTGCAGTCCAGAAACTAATCTCTCAGGTGGCAGAAGTGAATTAAATGTCCCAGCTGTAATGCTCTTGCTCTCTCTCCTGGGGTGACGTGACCACAGGCAACATTACGGTCGGTGCTGTTTGCCACAACAAAGGCAAACCAGAAAAGAATAATAATTCTAAAGGCATGATAAAAAAGAAAGAAGAGGATTAAACAATTTCTTTGCCTCTTCACATTCAGCAGATTGCTCTGAAATTGTAATCAGTGACATGATAACGACCCTTCTGTCAGGGAGAAGAGTTAGGGGGGACAGTGCTCTGGGAAAAAAGTTGCTTTGCTAAAGGAGCACTCATGTTTTACAAAGACAATCCTGAAAGTTTAATGGCTGTTCTCCTGCTTGAAGTGCAGTAACCTTATTTTTGTTGCAAATGGTATATCTGGCTTACTTTGCCTTAAAACGGCACACTTGTTCTTATTTTACTATTGACAAGCAGAGAAACTATTTAAAATGTTTTCAAAATTCTTTTCATCTGACAGTTTACTGATGACTCTTTTTGGATTAACGGACCATTAATACAGGCTGTCCCTGCAGGCTCAGGCTCTGTTCCTTTCCTGCTGGCAAGTCAGAGCATGATACAAGTATGCAAGTGCCAAAACCATCTTTTCCATCTTTCTTGGTGTCACGCAGTAAAGTTCTGGAATGCCAAACAAACAAAACATGCCCCGTTGCTAGCAAAAGCCTGTTGTGGTGGTACTAAAATCTGAAACTATAAAGGAAAAGGTCATTTCCAGTTCTTTGTACAGAAACTGATACTTTATTATGTTTATCAAATGTGTGAAAGGATCCTGATCCATAACTGGAGCTGAAATACAAAAAAATACTGAAGATGACAGCGGCACTGATGTAAAACAGCCAACTAACTTCACACTGGGTTTTGAATCCTGCTTGGTGAAGGTCTAATTTTCTAAAAACCTGTGTCTGGGGCTCGTTGGAAGTCAGGCATGGAGACCACTTGCCTTTTTCCCTACCAGCAATACTTTTCTTTCAAGGCTGACAAGCCAATAGCATCCCAGGGTGTGCTGAGCTAGTGCCAGCAGTATTTCTCCTTTGTGGATCAAATAGCAGGAATTGGAATGAACCTTCCTCAAATTCTCTTTCAGGATCTCCTCCAGGCAAAACTTTGAGGTTTGCATAACTCTGAAAAGTAATCTTACTTTACTTTGGCAGTGAAAAAGAAGCTGCTTATTTGTGCCGAGCAAAAAGATATTTCTTCTTAGTAGCATTTTTTTTACTGCTTATATGCAATATGTAGTTTCTGTTTTCTCTTTTTTTTTTTTCCCTTTGTGCTGTGATTTTCCCATTTTTAAAGGTCATTTTTGCATATACTGTTTCAGGCATGCTGAGACAAGAGTGAGATATTTGCAGTGGTCTATCAGAATGCATGAATTTGATGTTGTCAGACTAAACATTTCAGTTAGTGGTCTGAGTGTGTTGTTGAAAACTGAAGGATGATATGAATGAATGGAAAAAATCAATATTCCTTTGTTTCTTGAAACAATCCCAGAAGCCTCAATCAGGACACTCCCAAGAGGAAAATAAGAATGTCACTTTGCAATTAATAGATAGAAGTTTGTTTGTAATAGAAGGTAATACATTGCCAGAATAAAAGTAAAGTATCTTTGGTTTTGATCAAGGCAAAGAATTTCTGTGATTCTTTTCATTTTTAGTATGAAATACCATTTTTAGTTTGGAGCCGACTACAGCCACAAAGATGTCAAGGCATGGTACCTCCTGCCATTAGAACTTTCTATTAAGCAGTTACGAGGAAGCTTAGGACCTACAAGTTCCTTTTTGCAATTTCAGGAGATGACTAGTGTCTCAAAATTGGATATTTATTTATTAAAACAGAAAAAAAAGATTAAAAAATGATGCACGGATATCTTCTCAGTAATAACAGCTGTGGCTGCTTCTTGCAACAGTTCTTGTGGTGAGTTCTTTTGAAATTCTTTTGCATGTAGCAAGCCCCATAATGATAATCTCTAATTCCTGGTGATTTTCTAATGTTGTGGTGTGTTTCAAAATCTCACAGATATGCCCTGCCTTTAAACATTCGTGATCCCCATATTCATGCTTTAATCTTTTTTTTGGAAGAGGAAAGAGAAAACAACCTCGCTGTGCTTTATACCTTTATATCAAGAAACATCAGAGGGGCCTTACAAAGAGGGGAGCTGCTAAGACAGGTTGGAAGGCGGTCAGGCTGGGCCACATCCATCACTAGTTACAGTTTTAACCATAGAGAAGAAAATCACTACGGCACCACATCAGCAATGCACAGTTTTCATCGCACCTTTGTCAGCTCGGTGGGTGATGGAATACAGTTTGGAAGTCCTTGATGTTCAATATGGTAACGCCCCGTGGAGCTGCAGTTAATGATAAAGAGAGGGACAAGGGAATACAGTGTTGAACAAAAAGGGCAGGCTGAAGTGATTTATTGGGAGGGCTGAATTCCTCATTACTGTGTAATGGAGAAAAAGTCTTTAAAACACCAGAACTTTTTAGGCTTTCTATGGCTAGGGATGAGTGCTTTGCAGTAAGATGAGCAGGCAGAGGATGTCCTTGTCTTACACTTCTGTTGTGAAGAGTGCCCATTCTAGCCTGTGTGCTCTCTTCAAGCATTTACTCTCTAATCCTTCTCATAAATTAAGAGACAATAATCACCTACTGTTTTTCAAAGTTTCTTGTTTGATGTCATTGTGCTCAATTCATCCTTTACACCAGGGTTAAGCCTGGCTTGCTTTTTTTAGTGCTGCCCCTATTTAATCTTCTTAATTTATGTGATGCTCTGGTATTTGTTTAGAACTCTAAAATAGATATAAATAGTAAAAGGAGACATCACTGAAACAAAGAGAACCTCCGTTAATAAGAACTGGAAAGTAATCTTTCTGTGTTCTCTAAGGAGATGACATTCATGAAGAGAAATTGTGTGAAGAGGAAAGGTTTAATTTATGTTAGATTGTTTTTGAAAGAGAAAATAGAACCCAGGAACACGTTTTTGGTGTCTTTTATTTATTTTTTTTTAGGTATTACATCACAAATACAAAATATAAAACTCCATGCAAAGAGATGACATGATCTAGAAAATTCCCATACTATTAGACTTCATTACTTCTTTTTTTTTTAATTATTAAAAAAAGTATGTTTTCAGAAGCAAAATATACATCATTTATTGGCCACACAAGATGAAATCATCTGCAATTTTAATTCTGCAACCCATAACAACATCAACAGAATTAAAGATATAACTTTAAAACATCTTCTCTGTATTTTCCTGCAAGCTTACAAAACCCAGGATAGGCAGGGTCTGTTTTTGAAAATGTGATGGTAGAAAGTACATTGACAACCCATTCAAAGGTCAGTCTTGTCAACTGCTATTGCTGATCATACTAAAATGCTCACTTACATAGCAGGTAGTGTAACCCCAGTTTCTGACAGGCCAACAGATCTTCTCTAGAATCTGATTTAAGTATAATATTACAGAAAGGTGGCAACAGAAGAAGAAGATGGTGTAACGTGATTGACCCTGACCATGAAATGCATTTCTGCTGGTCTGTAGGAACTTCCAGCTTAGTACTCTGGTTTCAGTGATCCTCCTCTCTACTGGACCCAAGTTGTTGATTGCACCAGTAGCTGTTTGTCTTGCAATCCCCATGCAGTAGTTATATAGGCATGTGCCTGCAATCCTGAAATTAATTTATTTTTGCTCACTCAGTGTCATTTAATAAG
Organism: Pedionomus torquatus; assembly: GCA_013398155.1. Taxonomy (NCBI): domain Eukaryota; kingdom Metazoa; phylum Chordata; class Aves; order Charadriiformes; family Pedionomidae; genus Pedionomus; species Pedionomus torquatus. Next base: position 27,846 of record VZRU01008458.1, read on the forward strand.
ACCTAAGGAGCTGTTTTGTCCCCTACCTAGCGTCAGCACAGCTGGATTTACAGTCAGTCTGGTGGAGAAGCTGTGGGTAAGATTTATCATTTGCCATTTCTCAAGGTCATTTTATGGGAGTTATAAAACTTTATCCCAGTAAAGCAAGCTAATTGTTACATCTCTCCTAGACTGTGACTGCCAACTAAATCTATTGTAACTGCTCAGATTAAGGAGATGTTCAGATTAACTGCATATGAGGTTTTTTTGATTGGAAGGATTGTTCACTGTTGTGCTTTCACATAACAATAAATGAGAAAGGATGTATCAATTAAGCTTAGCGGCAGCATTATTGGAAGGAATGGAACTTAAAATAGCGAAATAATATCCCTCTATACAGGATGCTCAAAGCAAATAAATTAAACTGCCAAAAGTGTGGAATTTGCTGCAATGATTATGCTGATTTTGGGGTTGTTAGGCAGCTGAGCTTTGCTGGTTAGGCAGGGATTTCTTTTCTGTCTTACTAATGAAAAAAATTATGCCAGCAAAACTTTTAGTTTTTAGACAGAAGGTAAGTGACATATTTCAGTTGAATGATCTCAAAATGTCTTGTGTGTCTCGGTCTCACAAATGTCCTTTTCAATACTAATTTACCAAAGTTGGTTTTGGGAGTGCATTAGATGTTCAGTTGTTTTTACATATATAATTTTGTAAAAGAAAAGCAGCATAACATACAAGGGCAACCTTATTCCTCTCAGTAACAATTTGTGTCTTGAGAAACTCTGTTTCTCAAATAATCCTCTAACACTTTGTATTTCTCAAAGGACCATTCTTGTTTGTAATAATTAATTCTGGAAAACACTAAGAATTACAGACTTCCAGATTCAAGTCCCATGAAGCAGAAATGGAATTCTTAGGGATCAGCAAAAAGGCAGAATTATGGGGTTTTCAGAAAATAATTAGATGGCTGGTTGATTGTGATCTGCTGAGATGATTTCATTTTTGTCAAATAGAGGAGAAATAAATTTTGAGGAATAATTATAAAAAGAGATGCCCATTGTTTGCCTCAGTGGATCTGGTTTAGTTGGCTGGTGTTTTCTGCTTTCTGTATTCCTCTGGTCCAAACTTTGCATGTGTTTTCATGTGATTGATTACACATGAAAGCAGGAGCTGAAGTTTCTCTGGATGCTTAGTTACCACTAAATTTTCCTAGGAAAGAATTTAGAACTTTCCTATGTTCTAAATCTCATTTAAATAATCCAGGGCTGTGATTCAGCTGTTTCAGGTCAATTGCACACCCGACATGGAAAAGCCTCACACAGCCTTCTCTCAAAAACATATGGAGATAATATGGTGGGAAGTGGAACAATTAGCAGTAATCAGCTCATTTCAGCTCCACTGAGAGCGATACCAGATTCCTCCCCCACTGGAGCTGCTCAGATCTCAATAGTCTAAGCGTCTGACTCTCAGAGTGTGATCCTGTTGACTCACTTGGAAATGTAAATCCCCAGCTGTCCTGAAATCCACTATATTTTTTCATTTATTTGAATGCTAAATTCCTCGGGTGTGGGTTATGTGCCTGGCTTTGTTCTCCAAAGAGACTGCTCTTTTGGAAGTCAGAGTTTCAGTTATGCCACCCTGCTCATAACCCAGCTTCATTTGTTTGGAAGAGTCTTCCCTTTCCTCTGACCCCAGTAGATTTTCTCCTGCCTTCTCATTATCACCTTTCCCACATTCAATAACCAGAGCACATTAAGAACTTCTTTCCCCTCCTAATGCTAGAAGTGTCACTCCCAAACCTTTCCCACCTCATTCATGTTTTCCCAAAGTTCTCCATCTGTGAACCTCCCTTTGCACTTGAATTTGCTCAAAGTTTGGGACCTCTTACCTGGACACTGCGTTGCTGTCTCTTATGTAAGGAGCAGAGATTTGTGCTTTGAAGCAGAGATTTATTCTGGGGGTGGAAAAACACATCAAGGCCTGAAGAGCAAGCCTCTTCTGCTGTCTGGCTCCAGAAAAGCCCAGCTGAGCTAGTGTCCCTAGGCCTGGTCACCTTGCTATAATGATATTTCTAGGGAGATCATGACCTTGTGTTCACTCTTCCCCTGTTTTATACACAGGGACCATTGTCAGGCCCAAAGGGGCTGGTCATCTCCTGGCTCATCCCTGGTGTCATCCCTTCAGAGCTGTTGAAACAGGCCAAAGCTGGGCTGGCTTCACTGTGCCCATCGCTGTGAGCATCTCAGCCGCAGCTAACGGCTCCTATTGCTTCCTCTGGGCATTTTGTGTCTAACTAACACTTTGTTATAGCGGCTCCTCAAGAAAGGCTTAAATTAACCTGTCTAGAGTTTGAGTGTATTTGTCTTGGGCTAACATGACCACAGTTAATAATTGTGCTGTAATTGAAATTTGCCTTTGACATCACCCCCTGACTGACTAATTGGATTGTGTCTAGTTGTTCTCTCCCACTAATTTTTTCTGTCTCTTCTGATCAGCCTGGAAAGTAACTCCCCAGCAGTGTTAAAGTAAAACCAAACAGGCCTGTCACAGAAACCAAGACGTGAGTTATTTTTTTTACACTAGAGACTTTCCTGAACAAGTTAAGCAAACGAGGTAGAAATTTGTGCTTTGGTGCATGGTGGAGCCTAATGACTTCTTGTGCACCCAGGATTTTGGAAGTCAGTTTTACTGCCTCTTTGCTTTCATCATAATTATTTCCATCAGGACAATATGGGTTTTAGAGGTTTCCAAATCTGAATGTTAACATGTTCTCTCACCATGTGTAAATAAATGTATGAATTGAGGAATATTAAAATTATGTTCTTGGGGTAGTTGAGAGCATATAACACACCCTTCATAATGCTATTAATAAACATGGAGAGAAGAGGAACAACATAGAAAGCACTTTCCTCATAATGCTTGCATTTGTGGGAATATTTCTTTTTCCTACACTTTGTCATGCACCAATTTTAGATGACTGATCTCTTGCACGATAGCCTGTGTGGCTGTGATACAGCTGGCAGGCAACCTAAGGCATTCTTTAATTTTTAAATAAGTAAGTTAAAATAGCAGTGATTGAAACTGTGGCTATATTAAACTTGATATAAATAATCCAACTTACATAAAGACAGCTATAACTTTATAACTTGAATTCACCTGCAGACTCTGTGTCACTTCATCTTTTATTCTAAAAATGTTTCTAGGGAAAACATAGTAGCTGACTACCTGTGATTTTTCTTGGAGGGACTTTTTGTTATTGAAGTCACCTGTAAATTTCTTTAAACTGCAAGGAGCAACAGGACATCATGTCTCTCTGTGTACGCACAGACTACCTGAATCATACAGAGATCAATTTCAATGCTGAGGTTATTTTTTCCACTACAGACATGTGTGCTATTGCTACTATGTGCCTGCATGAATTCACAGCTGGTGTAAATCAGCAAACCTCCACTCACTCTTTTCTGGATGCAGGGTAACTTTAGGAAGTACCTGGCAGCGTTATCAAAAGGGTGAACAACAAGAGATCAGCCAGGATCCTCAGACACACCTGACTCCCTCTAACTCCAGTATTAGCAGCATCATACACGCTATGTGGAAATTTTGTGTGAAGTTATCTTAAACAACTGGAAGCGTGGGTTTTTGCCTTACTCCAGGAATGGTGTAGGCATGTCACATATGCTAGAGGAAAAAAAAAAATTATCATTTAAGTAATGCATATTACTTAACACAAGTGCTATTCCAAACATGCTGTATAAATCCCTGCTCCTCATCCTAGCAGCTGAAGCAATCCCAGTTCTCTTGGGAGAAATGGAAGTCTTGGCTAACCCTACTGTGTCCTTCACCTTCCACTCCCACCCTTGGAGTGGGGTGAAAGGATTTAGGAGAGCTTTACTGTGGCAACAAGCCTAAACCCATCTATTTAATTCCAGAGCTATTTTCCTTTTTTTTTTTTTTTTTTTTTTTCAAAAGGAAAGCACACGGCCTTTGTGCACCACTTTATGGTGCTTCTTTTGATTAAAGCACTGTATAAATGCGAGACTTTTGTACCCATGTCATTGACTGGTTATGCTGTTGGTCCATCTGCTTCATCTGCTACTGTTCATGCTGTGATCTTAAAGGCTTCCCATCATGTGATATATTTGGGTGCTATTAGATTTATATCTGAGTTCATTTCAGGTTGAGAGTTTTCATGTTGTTTAAGGGAGTAGGTTGCCAAACTCCCACCAGACTGATGAGAAAGTAACCTTTCCCATTCAAAAACAGTTCTTGTGTCTCAGCTGAAGGATTTCACTCACACTAGCTAAAAACTTTCCAGTACGGAGGCTGTTAACATATTTATGGACAATGGTTAATGATCAGATGCCACTCTCACAGGTGAACAGAATAACAAATAGGTGACAAAATTCCTTTTATTAAAATCAATATTTGAAGAATTGCTTGATTTGCAACTTTTGAAAAGGAATGATAGATTCCTTCGAGTCCTATAGTGCCCATCCCAGCACCAGCTGTCCTTCTATATGTAACAAGATATAAAATAAAGGTCCTTGGGCTCCATGTTGTAAATCATGTTGGGTGCTGTCTCTTAAAACAAGCTTAATACTTGGCTGAAAAATCACCTCTGTTAACCATATTCTTTGTCAAAACCAACTGGGCTTACGTGTATGCTCTCTTGTTTGAATAGGAAGCTATAAAGGTGTTCTGACTGATTTTCTTTCCATAAAGTTATTTATTTCTTTTCTCTTTCATGTTTTCGTGCAGTCTTTGGAGTCCCTAAAGATGCCATATCTGACTGCAGCAGGCAAATACAATTTCTTCCCTTAATCCTTGAAGCTCAGCAACATGTTATTTCAAGCACCTGGAAGACAAGAACAGGTATTGTCATTTTTCATGAATTTTTCATGAGACCCAGTTGAATGTCATTAATTAAATTGTCAGCATAATTTCATCTTTTCAGAGGAGGATGCTAGATTTCCATCCTTGTGTTCTGGTTTGTTGTTTGTTTCAGAGCTTCCAAAAGGTCCCAAATTATGTAAAGTTTAAGGAGGGACTCGTCTCTTCCAAGAAGGCAGCGCTGGAGACATACAAAAGCAACTCCAGAAACTGTAAGATTGGACTTGCAGACAGATGGGTATTTGGCTAACTTTTTTTAAGTTGTCATGGGTAGAAGAGAAGAAGGAAGAGAACTAAAGCTCATCTTTAGGTACATCTTCAGCCTGCTGCGTATGAGGCTTTGAAAAGTATGATTTACTGATCTGATTGCAAGAACCTGCATTAACTTTTGCTCCAGTATACCAGAACTAATATGTGCATAAACAATGCAGCTACTTTCATCATCTAACATGAACAATTTCTAGATGAGGACCTGTAAAGGACTTTATTATACTCACCAGCTTCATGAAGTGGAACCTGCTTTAAATAACCATGATCAGTCTTTGGAGACATCTCACAGAGTGATCATTAAAACTTCTGGCCAGTTGCCATAGAAGTTCTTTGTCACACAGTAGGTCTATGGTGCTGAGTGTCTAAGCAGACCAAGATTTGTTTTCTATACAATTTTCCCTGTTTTGTTGCCTTTGGCAAGCACATTGCTGCTGACTACACACCTACGCTCCTTAGTAGAATTTGATATGCTAAATCTGTTTCACGTTCATGTAATCTGTGCCATGACTAGTATTTGCAAGAACAGCACATGCCAGGAGTGAGTTAATGTTTGCATAAAAGATATAAGTTAATCAGAACTAGGAAAGCTCAAGGCTACTCAACCGATTTGGCTTATTCGGCGGTCTGTTAATGTAAAGTGCAGACCTTGTTAATTGTTAAATATTCTGATCATTCTTTCCAGTTCTCAGCAAACTAAATTCAACTTTAGAGTAAAGGAGTTAATTAAATGGCGATAGTCCTACTTTGATGTGGTGGGTGTTCCTAATCTTCCTGTCTCCCTTCTTATCACTTGAGACAGTAAATGCTGTATGAAGCATCGTAACAGAGCACACTGGCTACTGCTCTTCCTTCGCTCTAGACTGGTTGTGTGATCTTAGCGTGTTTCCCTACCACTGCACAGAGCCATCGCTTTCCTGCAGTACTTCTGAGAAGTCATTCTCTAATTCTGGTTGCCATTTGGGAATTAATACTTCAAGGATCACAAAATTCCTTCCACTGAATGTGGCAGCCTAGTTATAAATTCTGTGAATTTCACAATAATATGAGACCCGGTTGAATGTTTGGATGTCTTACAACTTGCTACATCCAAGTTTAGGACAAGTTCTTTAGTGCAAATCCATTAATATAATGGTAGGAACTTATTTAGTTATAGGTACCTAGAGCTATTTCCTTTATGGACTACAGATGTTAATAGTGATTGCAAAAAACAAAGTCATGTCTTTAATTTGTTGTAAAAATAAAACGTTCCTCCCTACCTTTTAATAACATGATACCCTGCGCTCTTTCCAAATTTCTATAAATGGTCTTAAAAAGCCTGAATCCGCGAAATGTGGCGGGTTCATTTAACATCTGGAAGTACTCTCACGGCTGTCTTCACTCGCTTTCAAGACAGTGAAAAACTGGGCTGTAGGATTTCTTGATATTAATGCAAGGAGTACCTAGTAGCATCACTGCTAGTAAATAAAAGATTAAATTTTCTGCACTGGAGACTGATGTTTTGAGGTTTGGGCATTTCCTGAGGGCCTGTTACTAATGCCCAATGTTAGGAGCTATTTGTTTTCACTTTGTAACTAGAGGAGGCAATCTAATGCTCATTAGGTAATCTTTATTGGACCATCTCTGCTGTATTTGTACTGAATTGTACCCTTATTACACGCTTAGTTCCATTTATTCCATCTATTAAAATTAAATATTTCCACTGTATTGAAGAAGCATCCATGTTCTTGGCCCGAAATTTGAAGCTAACCATTAGAAACTGTTTCTAAAGCAACTTTTTCTACAGTTTAGTAGTCCCACGTCCTCTGTTCAGGAGCAAGTGCTCATGATGCCTGTGGTATCGGTCCCCCCCATGGAAAATCAAGGGTAAGAATGCACTGACAGCTGTGATTTTAAATAGAGAAAAAAATTAAGCAAACAAAACAGGTAAGAAACTAACATTCAAGCATTTCATTTTGATTAATAAAATATGAAGATTTAAAAAGCTCTTTGTTTACAGAGCCCTTCATGTGTCCCTTTTAATATTGTTGGGTTGTATTTTTTGCTGGTTCTGGCCACTTTTTGGATCTTCCCTAACTGACTTTAAAAAAAAAAAAAAGTAGAAAAAAAAAGAGACAACAAAAAAAGGAAGAAATTGTGTGTATTTTTAACAATTTAATCCCTTCTTTTGATGTTTGCCTGGATTTACAGTCTACTGTTTCAGAGTGTTGTAGTGAAATCCCAGCTACACAGAAGAAATAGGTCATTAGTGTGGTCACAGCTATCTGATTTGAACAAATGGTTGGGAAAAGCAAAGCACTTTTAATTAAATATGTGAGGAAAAGAAATATTTTTTAATATACTTCATATAGGAAATGTCCAGAGGTTTGCACAGAAGGCACTTAAAGATGCTGCTTCTGTCATTTCTTTTAAATTCAGGCTTTGAATGTCTTTTTTTTTCCTTTTTCAGCCAAACAAGCAAACACAGAATAAAAATGAAGAGCCTCTTTCTCTGCAGGTATTTCAGGGGGAAAAAAAATCTCAGGATTTTAATAGGTGTGCTGCATTCACAGAGCACACAACCTGCACTGTTGGAACAGGCAGCATAGCAGTGGTGCATCATCCATATAGATATCATCGTCACATGCATCATCCATATAGATATCAACTTTACTTGTCAGAGAGGAAAGGTTGGTAGAAAACTCCAGCTTTTTGGTAGACCCTGCTAGGACAAATTCAAGAGTACAGTGCTTAATAATTACGTACTCTTGGAAAATGTACCAAAATTGAATCAGTGAACTAGAGGATATTGAAGCATAGGAAAAAAATACCATGGGCATAAAGCACGCTGCCAAATGGACTTGACCTTCACAGCTGTGTGCTGAACCTCCTGCTGGGGCAGGCTGCTGGACACATTAGAAACGGGGCGATGACCCTCAGTTAATTTCACAAGGGCCATCAGAATCCAGCTGATGTTATATTCTGCTATAATGGTTTAACTAATGCCCTGAAGATGGCAGTCTCCATGTTGCATGACCAATATTTAAAACAGCAGAGACTTCCTATTTATCTGTGAAGAGTTACAGCTTTCTAAACTGAGCTTTTTTTCTCCTGACGAAACTATAATTAGCAGATAAGGTGATGGTGTGTGTTAGTCCTACAGTCAACTGGAGACCTTGCCGTACTGTCAAATACAACAGACTTCATCAGGGTTACAAGGACTTTTTTCCAGTAAATTCCTCTCAAAATGGAAGTAATGGTTCTGGATCTCATGACCTACACTGTGAACTCAGTTTATATCATTACTGAAAGAAGTTTGTTTGTAAAGATTGCCTTTGTATTTACTATTCCAAACAAAGGAAATTCTTTGTCATTTTCTTTCATTGCAACATTTTCTTGGGAGCTTCATTTGTATATTTTTACTTTCTTTTTGTTTGTATGTTCTCTAGGAGGCATGAAAGAAATTCCAAGCAATGTATGAAACAGGCTTTTCCTTCTCCATGTGACATGCTAGTCTTCAAAGGACTCTCATGTACGTGCACTTGGGACTTGACTGCTAAGCCAGAATTCTTGGGAAGCAGCTGCAGATTCATGGCTGATGAGTTTTGGGGTGTCCCGTTTGAGACAAATGACTTGGGTTATGATGATATAGGAACTATTCACATCCTTAACATTATCTTTGCTAAAACCTTCTGAAGACAACTATCTCACACTGAAAAATCTTAATAAAGGCAACACTTGGAAATACTGACTTACCAGTATAGTTTTATCCTTTCCAGCTGCAATACGCTAGATTGCTTCAAAAGTGAGTGATTTATTATTTATTTTGACATGTTCTCATGGCAGTTCTGTATTTTTGTATTCCAGTGTGGGCCTAAAGCATGAAACGAACAGAAGCTTTCCTAAACATTCAGAAAAAAGCCTGGCAAGTGAGTCCCTAGTGACCGCTCTATTCGTTCTTGAATCTGATGATAGCAGTTCAGCATTTCAGCGCCGTGCAGGGGATAGGCACGTGGGAAGAACGTTTTCTCCAAGGCTCCCACCACACTGTACATGTCCTGCAATGGGAATGAGGGGATTTGGGTCCTTGATCACCGACAGCCACTTCAGGGTTTTGTAAAGCAGTTCAACTTTGACTGTGGATGTAAACGTTCTCCCCCAATTCTTTTCTAAATGAAGATTTTGGACAGAAATTAGATGAGCTCATCTTTGTAAGTTATAACATATGCCATACCAAGTAGAATGTAACATATTAAAACTTTGGAAGCCCATTAAGATCCATGACATTTAACCTGGTTTAATTTTTTGAAACAGGATTCCTCTTTTATGAAATAACAGTCAATTCAGCTTTTCCAGCATTATGCCTGTGTGTAATGGAATCATCCATCAACATGACTGATGATCATCCAGGGCTCAAAGAAGGAGGTTCTAGCAATTATAAATCCTGTTTTGTGAGCAAACAAGCAGACTTCAGGAGAGCCCTGCTCTAGCTTTGCACGTCAGGTATCCCGACATGAAGAGACATAATTTGGCAACTCCTAGGCAGAGACTTTGATGCACAAATACCTGAGCTGACAATATTCAGATGACTCCTTTCCTTTGGTATCTAAGGCTTCATGCCTCGCATGAGCATTACCTTCGGTCTCACTGCATGCTTCTCAGCTGCATAGCGTGGATGGGCCTCGTTGATTCCTGGAAGTAATATCAACCAGAGAGAAAAGCTTAAAGAAACCTTTTTTCTAGATTCCAGAGACTGAATTCAGTCCAGGTTTGTGGCAGAAGGAGCAGCCAAATACCAAGATTTTTATTCAATCTAGAAAAATGGTTGTTCTTGATCGGTGGTTTAGTGCTGTATTAATGGCCTGTGTCATTATGACAGTGTAACAGAAATCTCTGCTCCATTTTATTCCACACTGATCCACAAATTAAAGGAGTTCATCTGATAAAGGAAACTAGACATTTTTTGGTAAAAAAGGGGGTGGGTATCTCTTAATGTGTTGTTTTTCTAAAAAACCCTCTTAAGTGGAAAGTGGAAGGGTATGGTACACCGGAAAGGGGATGCAGAAAAGGGATTCTGGAAGGAAACAGCAGAAAGCGAAAAGCAGAATTTGAACAGAAGAAACTTGACTGTTCTACTCTTTTGGTGTATCTTTATATCCCTTAAGCTGATGTAAGTAGAATGCAGTTGGGTGCTGAGCCTTCCCACAGCTGGTGTCTCTGAAAGGCTGAGGTAGAGCTGTCAAACAGGATAATCCAGTTGGAAAAAATATGGCAGAAGGTTCATTGATGTAATAGTGGCATCTTGGCTTTGGTTATTTATTTTTTTTTCTCTTCCCAGTCCTGAAGCCCTGCGACAGTGGGGCGAGATCTCTGAGAAAAGGATACTGAACAGAGGAGAACAGTTGCAAAGGAGTGTGACTGCAAGTGTGTGCCAGAAAAATGGAAGAGAGAGGGTGTTGGAGTCTGCAAGTATTCAGGAAGAGCACAAGAGCCTGCCATGGGGGGGACCACCGAGAGAGCAGCCTGGGTCATGACATTCAGTTCCAGGTATAATGCACCCTCCTGTTTTCCCTGATATTACTATCTGCCAAGTGAACAGGGTTAAGCAGCTTTTTAAGGGGTGTGTAACAGGGTGGTAGAGTGAGACACAGGTGAAAGCAGTCTCAGCTCACCATCTGATCCAGCTTGGTGAAAAGACACTGTTTCTGTATACTCACTGGTCTGCAAACAGGTTTAAACTCACCCATGTATAACTTTGAATTTAATCAAGTGGGATCCTCCAAATTAACAGATGTCTTCATTGTAAGTGTATCCTATTTAGCTGAACTGTTAGCAATTCATTGCTTATACGGCATCATTTAGGATACCAATATGCTCTATTCTACTGATTTTTTTCCTTGCATGGGAAGCAGGGCCAGTTTACTGCAGCACAGCACTAGATAACCCTGCCAGGTTCAGAGAGTGACCTTCCAGTCTAACCATGACCCACTTTGCCAGCTGGGGCACCATTACAAAATCCCTTGCTATTTCCCACCTGCTGTAAATGACACTAAAGATAGAGCTGAGACAACAGTTTACTAGAAAACATAACTACGGGTCCATTTTTCTTCATTAATTTAATGTTAAACATAATCTATTACAGAGGTTCCATTCAAGGAACAGATGGTAAATACAAGGTAATAGAGATAAAGATTAAACAATATTTGCAGCAGCTGATACATTCACACAAAGCACAAAGCTAGTAGGTGCTAGGCGTTCTTTAAAGCTATGCTTAAATCACCAAAACCAAAATCTTTTCTTAGATTTATTTCTAAATTTGTTCAGATGGAAAATACTTTGTTGAAGCTACAGGGTAAAGGGCTCCCATAGATCTCCATCTATGAAGCTTCAAAGTCCACTCAAAACTAGATATTTTGAAGATTTTTCTGGTAATTTCTGTTTTTACTGAGTTGCAATATGGCAACTGGTTAGATCACAAGAATTAAAGCTGAGGTGTCTGATCTTTTCCAGTGGGAAGAACTGCTGCCTGAAGAATAGAACAGTCAGATTTTGTTTTCCTAAGGGGAACCCAAATTCAGTTTCCACATGACAGTGTGAACTGCTGCATAAAGCAACGCGTTCCCTGCACCACAGTTAAGCTTCTAAACACAGCCTGCAACAGAATCCTTTCTTTGCATTGCTGATATCTCCTGAATAGCCATCTAGTTTCCTAAGGTACCTGTAGCTTCCATCAGTGTAAGATCAACCAAATCTCTGTTGCTGCATGACTGTTACTTTCCCACGGGGTGGGATGGGGTTGGTAGGGATCCAGTCCCTGGGATTTGGGCAAATGGTTTAAGACCAGCCTGCAAGAGAATTTTCAGAAAAAAAAAGGCAGCAGAAGGGCGTCACCCTGTCCTTCTTTTGGCTTGATGAGAAAAAGACAGAAATACTCGTTATAAATTTGAATTTTCCTTTATGTTGAAACAATATCAAAGGGAATGTCCACATTTATTTACTGTAAAATAACCCAGACTCAGCCAATCTACACTCTGGAAGAGACCCTGACTCTGTGATTGCCACTGGCTGTGGCCAAGTGAGGGAGACAGAGACAGGCTGTGGGACTAGACCACAACGTCTGCAAAATCATCTACTGGGTAGCTGCTTCTTCCCAATTACTATACGCAAAAACATCACCTCAAGCTCCCTCACAAAATATCACAAATGTAAGTTAATGAGCAGCAGCGAGTCAGGGAGAGCTTGTATTTTCAGAGTCTTTATCTTTAGTCTGCTCCCCTAATTTTATCTTTACTCTCTCATCTCCCTGTCTTCCTTTTTGAGGCATGTAAATTTATACAAGTGTATTTATACTTTAGCAAACTAAACCTCTATCTTTGAAAATGTTCATATTTTGAAATATTCAAATATCTGGGGAAAAGAAGCCAGTGAGTGGATGTTACGTGGTGAAAGAAAATAAAGCAAGACAAAGAAACTCTAGATTTATTACAAAACTAAAATCCCAGAGCAATGCCTGCAAAACAATTTGCTTTAAGTACAGTAATAATTCCTCAGGGCAGATTTTATGAGCCCTTTACACATGAGTTGCGCTTCAATAGTGAAATGCAGCTCAGTCTAGCAAGGAGATATAGCTCCAATGTTTAGAGCCAGTAGGATCTGGCTAGAAAATGTGCCTTTCTGAATCGCTGCAGAATCCAGCAGTATTACTCTGCAACTTTTCAAACACACAAGATCATGCAGTTTTCAGTTCTATATTTTTGGAGTTAATGATGACACATTCTTAGAGGAATATATAGATACTGTTTTCCAAAAGACCTACAAATTTGTTGTCCATAGATTCGGGGAATTCACCTGGGTGAAATCTTACATATAAGAAAAAAAACATTTGGCATTCAGTTAGGCTGGCTCTGTGATTCCTGTAGCAGAGCAGAACCGTGGGTGTGCAAGGACAGAGGTACCTGTAGCACTGGAAGGAGAGGGAGGGTGGGACTGGGCTGTAGCCCTTGCAGGAGCACATCCCACTGTAGTGCTCGATTGCAGGTCAGACTGAATCACTCGAGTTTCTGTGAAGAAGAGTCCAACTCCAGGTATTTTCCAGACACTCACCCTGTTTTTTTCCCCCAATTCCTCCTCCAGTTTGTGAAAGCCCCGCTTGAAATTTCTTATATTCCATTTTTCTTAGTTTTTTTTTTTTTTTCACATGTATTACATTGCACTGTTACAAATAGTAAATTCTTTCCTTTCCTTAACAGTCTCTTGCACATATAATTTTGGCTAGCAGCTTGAATAAACATGTCCCTTCCCATCAAGGCTGCATAAACATATTGGGTGCTGCCTGATCCAAGACACATTTACGCTTTCTTAGGCATTTGTACAGTCTACTGCAAGATGCCTTGGAAACTTTGGAGTTCCCAGTGTAACTGAAAGTGCTAACTCCAGATATTTAATGTAGAAGTGCTCACTCTTTTGCACTCTCTCATATTCCACTTGGAAAGCAGACTCATCACAATTTATTTTATGTAAGCCCTACTTCAGAATGAAATTCTACTTGTTTACTTTTTCCTGTCTCCTCTTTGTTTTCTGTGTTGTTTGTCCTGGTTTTCCACTTGGCATGGATTCATTTTTTTTTAATTTATTATTATTTTTTATTTATTTATTTTTTAAGTTATCCCTAAAGCTACAGTGCTAAAAGGCCCCAGAGGGGCTGGGTACTTGACTGGAAAGACACCAGTGATGTGGAGGCTCTATTCCTCTTTCTAGGAATAGCAGAAATATGTTTTGCTGGGATTTTCAAAGAAAACTACTGAAGACACCAGCTACTTAGGAGCTATCTCCAATCCCTTCACTTCCTTTGAAAACCCTATCATAGGCATTCATCTCATGTAGATTTTGCTGTAAGTACTTAATGAGTAATTGTAAAGGTCTAAAAGATGGCTTGGGCTAGAGCTTTGCTTGTAAGATGTGATGCTGCTTGCTAGTCCCACAGTGTTCATGAGCTGTGGGAACGGGGACACTTGGCACTGCCAATCTCTGTTAATAACCATCAGCAGGAATGTGCAGTGTTGCTCTGGGAAATAGAGTCTCAAATGGAAGATCTGTTATTATTTTAAATGTACTAGAATTAATCAAATAAATGGGCCAGATGTTCCAGCCAGTTTCGGCTCTTTGTGCTGTAGGTGGTGCAGTTTACAAATGTTATAGTCATTTCGCTAATCACTATTTCTGGGTTTTAAAGGTGTTTTGAAACTTTCTCACTGCTGGGTTTAAATCCAAAGTTTGGGAACGAAAAATAAGTTTTAAAAACCCTTGGCTGAGTAGAAGAGTGTTCAGTTCAGGGTAGAGATTTTGCTAGTGGTAAGAAGATACCATTCCTAGATGAGGTTGAGGGATCCAGATTTTGTAGTGTTAGTTATATATAGAAAATAAAGCAAATCCAAAAGAAGAAGGTACCAATCCAATAAACTGATGGTTGAGTACCAAAATAGTAGTCAAAGGACTTAAACCCATCTCATTTACAAGAATAATCTAAGAATGGGGCATTAGAGATCCCTGTTTGATATTTTCAACCATTACACTACCTCAGTTTAATCCCAGAAGCTCCTCTGTTCCTGTGACTGCATCTTTTTGGCCATCCTACCCTGAGCACAGTGGAGATGGGATGCAGACAAATCTAGTACCTCACATGCCAACACATCAAATGAAATTAGGTAAATGAGGAAACCATTTAAAATGTCATATGTGTTGCCTTTGAAGTGTAAAGAGACCAAAACTAGAATTTGGGGCATAATTGCTTAAGAACTTAGCCAACAACTTATTTGTATTATTATTAATGACACCTTAGAAGGACAGTCACACCCCAAATGAGCTTTGCACTGTACACATGGGCAGAAAGACAAAGTCCCTGCCCAAATAACAAACTGAAAAGTGTTTATGTCCTTGTCTTTTTGGTTTTAGTGATTTTCATTTCATTTTTAAATGGAGACGCTGAAGATTTCATTCCAGCCCCCAGTGCTACCTACAGTATCGAGTCGGACTTTTCTGTATAATTCCACATTCTTGGAACACAAGAAAGTATTTTAAATTTGTAGTCACCTGAAAAACTGCTGGTGGCTTATTGACACAAACAATTCATTTTATTATCTGTCCTAATAACTTCTCTCAATTTTTTCTGTCAGTAGTTTTCTTTCTGGTAGCACTATGATTTGAATTTTTATGTTGCAGTCATTAGTTAGTATGTGGTTCATTCAGTTTGAGCCATGAAAATTTCTGGCCACCTGGAAATTATTGCCATTGTCCTGATTTTAGTTAAATTACCCATTTGTCCATTTCAGTAGATTTTATTACATCAAAATCTCATACTGGAGATAACTTTTTTTTCTTAGTAAAGGAGACTTTTTAAGGTATTCCAAGAACAGAGGAAGTCTTTAAATTCTAGACACCTCAGATCATCACAACACCATCAGCCCACTCAACACAACCACATGGGATCTGGGCAGAATTTAAGTGTCTAATTCCAAGAATAGGTTGATCCACCTCTTGCATGGACCTCCAGGTGTCCAGGATTATTTACACCAGCAATTTGCCCATCATTTTGGCCCTGTTCCTGTCTTGTGAACATGAAGACTAGAAGCAGAGAGGTGGTGGTAGAGTTGCAAGAACATCCCAAAGATCCTGTTTTAGAGGGTAGCAGTGTCAAATGCTGTGCTGGATAGGACTGGTGTAAACTGAACTTTTCCAATTGAACTCCAGTTATGGTTCTGACCAAGTTCTTTGGACGAAAATGTTCTAATTTTGGGGCATGTCAGATTTCTGACCAACTGCCCTAAGGACATACCAGTTTCAGTTACAAATGTAAAAGAAAAAAAAAAAAAAGATATATATCTACAGCTTCACATGAAGGTGGCAAGAGCTGCAGCTCCTTTTTTCACAGCCCAGAGCTGTTGCCAGCTGTTGGAAGTACCTTAATTGCCTCCTGCCTCTGAGGCACAGTTTTTTCCAGGCTTTGGCTGGATAATGTTTCTGTTACTATTTGTAAGATTGAAACATTGATTATATCAAGTATTAGAAAAAACTTATAATGAAGTTAGACATTCCATTCAGATAGATAAACACAACTTTGTAGTGCCAGTGAGCATATTTCCCCAAGAAACTTCTTTTTACTTTGAACTACACTGGTCTCCTTTAAATATGACTTCTGCAGGAGGTATTTGTTCCACTGTATTTTTTCTTAATCCACAAACTTCTGAGTGTTGTGCTCATTTTATGCCTCCTGACCTTCCTGCCAGCTGAGAGGAGGTGCAGCATCAAGAGTAGACTTATTTGAAGCGGTGTCCTACGTGAGGAACGAGAGGCACTGGGCAAAGGCTGCACCCTCCGAGGTGCTCCTCATCCTGGTGAGCTTTGTTGACGCAGGAGCTTGTGCAGGGGGTCACTCTGTGGCAGGTCCACAAGCCGGTGCAGAGACAAACTGCCTTGCCCAGTCAGCTCCCCAAATTAAAAACTGAGACTGGCAGTACATCAAGTACCAGAATTTGTTCCAGATTTAAGCAAACACATAATGGCAGGTGTACAATGGAATTTAGGTCAGGCAGGCAAGAGAGATCAACAGCACCAGAGCCACAGGCTCTAATTCGAACTAATCAAGGGACCAGGCAGGGGTTTAGTCCTGGCAACCAAAGTGGCAAACAGAATAATTACATGTTTGGGAAAAAAACATCCCCTTGGGTGTTCGTAGTCAGCCCAGATCACTAGAAATGATCGTGATAAAAAGTATAATGAAATTACCAGGTCGGCTGGGAGCAGCCAGAACATCTCTTGCAATAATCGTAACCCAGTCTCTGCAAAGACATTTTGGGTGAAGACTAGAGGATTAGTGAAGAACCCGTGTGCATGGAAGCACAGCCATTTAGCTATTTGGGAAGCAAGAATCCTATAGAAGTTTAAAAAAAAAAAAAAAAGAATCTGACACATTAGATTTAACAGAGCATGCAGAGAAAAAAATTATTAGTTTTTATGACTGATGTCAAATATTTAAAAATAGTTGTTTGGAAAATTGCTGTTTATTTCAGGCAGGTGTTCAGTGATGCCTTTGCAGGAACATGAAGCTGTCTGCAGAAATCTAAAGCACATAAATTCAAGGAAATACCCTTGGGGTTAAGAAGGAGGATGTAATGTAAATTATTCATAGCTGGAAATTAGTAATTAGTCATTCTGTGACAGGGGAGACAGGAAGCCTAGACAAAGTGTTCATTAAGAAGTTCTAGGCCCTTTTTCAGGCAGGCTGCAAAGTGATAACTGGAGTCTACGGCCAACGAAAAGCCCACAACACACCCAATTAAGAAGAGGTTATCTTGCAGGAGGAGATTGTAAGTCAGAGTGTCTTATAGCTGTGTGAGTAAAGCTGTGTTCTCCACCGACCCAGAGGGAAGTTAACTGAAGAGATGAGGACATTGCCCAGAGGTGAGCTGCCCAACTACTGTTCAATGGACAGGGAGTCTTCTTCTCCTTGAAAGATGTCCCTCAGCTCCTGGAAGTCATCTAAATCCCTGCGGCCGTTCATTCAGGATCATGTGAAACACACAAATATACAACACTGAGGTGTCACTGGTTAATATTGTACTATTATTCACTTTGAGCACTTGAGGGCAGGGGCCATAGTGACCTAAGGACTTACACAGTGAGTACTTATTTCCCCATGAGCTCCCTGAGGACCATAAATATCTGGTCCTGGAAAGGAAACAGAATTAAAGTATTCAGCTAGATAAGGGAACTGGAAATGTATGAGGATACAATAGATATAATTTATAGTAGTAAATGTTATAAACAGGGCTGGACAAAAAACCCCACCAAAAACAAATAAGTATTTTAAAAATTAATCTTGATCTTTTATCGTGCTTAGAGGACTTTGTTATTTAACTAATTCATTACTAATTTCCAGAACTGCTTCAGTAAAGGTAGTGTTTTGAAATATAAAAACTAGAAAAATGTAATGAAACTAAAAATTTTTGCTAAAATAAATAAATACTTTTAAATAAAGAAGTCTGTCACCCAAAAAATTTGTAACTTTTGGGGCTACACTTTGGAAAAATCTAACTTTGAAAAAAATGGATTTAAAAAATCTGTGAATTTTTCATTTAAGCCTGAGTGTACTTGTATTAAAAAAAAATATTAGTAACTTGTATATAATATGAAATTTCATTTGGGCTGTTAAATTATCACAGAAATTTAGTTTCAAGCGATGCCATTGATTTGGGGAAATATGATAGACAACTACTTCCTAGGGTATGGGGAACAGTTGAATTCTCTCATGATGGATCTGAACACATCAGAGAACAGTATATCAGGGTTGGGGGGGGTTTTGTTGTCGTTTGGGGTTTTTTTTGGTAGAAAAACTTACTTTGTATGCATGGTATTTTCATGGGTTTGGCTCATGGCTATTGCTGCTCATGCCGGGAGAAGCAGGAAAACTGAATGAGGGTTGGCAGTTTGGTTCTTGGCGCTGGAGTAAATTTAAGAACTCTGTGTATTTGTTATCTGCAAATTCTCTGAGGGCTTACTCCACTTGTGGTTGTTTGGGGTTTTTTTTTAGGGGGATATACGTGTAAGAAAACTACTCAAAGCCCAAAAGCATTTGAGTGATACTGGGCTGCATTTATGTGTCAAAGAGCCTGTATTAACCATTGATAAACTCTTCTTAGGCTTTAGCTTTTACCCATCCCTAGAAAAGCACAAGGCAAAGCACTGCAGAAGAGGGCTGAGGGCAATTTTATGGCTATGGGACTTAATTAGCAGCCTGTGTTGTAATTTGTGTTTATTTTGTGGAAAAGCAAGCCATCAGGATCCTTCTGAGCATGCTATGTATAGACTGTCTACATCTTACACAGAAGAAAATGTATACAAGATCGGGGGTGACTACAGTATATACAGAAACTGTGTGAAATTAGGGCACATATCTAGGTCAAGAAAGGGTTTCAGTTGAGTGGAAAAATGAGGGAAAGATTTAGGAGACATAAATAATTATCAAGTAAATTTTTGGCATGGGGACACTCTAAAGACATAATCAGTCAAATAGCTTATTTGTACTAAAGTTGGCCAGTTTTTGCTAGATGAGGAGTATAGCAGTGAGGATCAGTTTTAGAGGCCAGAGGGAGGAAATGAGAAGGTTACATATAAATCAACAGAATTGGAAAATTGTAATAATATAGAATTCTGACAAATACTGTTTTAAAATGTATTCACTTATTTAAAGGCTGTTACCAAAGCTGCATGTAAATTCATAAGGTACCAAGACTTTGAATAAAAGACTCTGGGGTTTCACTCATAAAAATGTGCTGACAGAGCTGGGTCATTTTTTTTTTCCATTAAGTTTCATGGCAGAATCAGAATGTACACCCATGCATGGCTTGAAAGAAAAATATCCAATTTGAGAAGTCTGATACCAGCCAGTGAACGAGTTAAGAAAATAAGAACTTAATATAGGGAAAAGATCCTGGTTTTCTCCCATAAAAATGAGTGATCATACTGTCAGCAGCAAATGTGATGCTATTTTAGTGGATGCTAGAAGTATTGCTATTTATTATAGGAATGCAAAATTGTTGACAAAAATACACACATTTCCTTCCTCCTGACTATATTAATTTACTGTGTTTATTTTTTAAACAAAAGCATTGCTTGCAGATAGTAAAAAAGAAGTGGAGTCAAAGAATTAATTGTGGTCAGGCACCCCAAATTAGCCATTTTCTAGGTATTTTTTTTTAACTTAAATGGACCTGATCACAAAATGCAGATTAGATTTTTAGTTAAGGTAACTAAAATCTAAAGGCTTGTGGATGCAAAGAGCGTTGGTTCTGACACAGTCACACCCTTTATTTTGTGAGCTCTTGAAAGTGTGTAGGCACATCTAAACAATAAGTGCAGGCAACCGTGTTTGCTCCACTTGAGCCCAACCTGACTAGATGTAAACCCACTTAAGACCAAAACTTGGGTAACCACATTAGAGCCATTTTCTTTTCTTGGACTTTTATTAGTGCATCTACATTTTTTCCAAAGATGTGGTTCATGACAGGGAAGGCCAGAAGATACACCAAGCCACTGCTGCCTACATCAGTTTGTGTAGAGTTGTTTCTAACAGAACATATTGATGAGAGCTCTTATTTGTGGTGTCACCAGTTTTACAGACTTTGATTTCTTCATAGCTTTGTGCTAATTTAAATTTCTTTCATTCTTTTCTAAGGAGAGGGAACACGACAAGCAAGTTCTATAGGAAACACGTAAGATTGTACAAACTGCTCTAAGGACAGGCATTTATTCAGCTACTACATTCTAGCTGCAATGCTAGAAATGAGAAGAAACCTTCAGCCCAGCTTTAAACCTGGGACTATAGTTATCGTATTCAAAGTCCTCAGGAAAATTATCAAAATATCATTAAGTTGTGTTATAATGGTCATGTGAAGTGTAAATGAGTACTTGGGTAGTTAAATGCCCCGTATCTCTACAGAACCACTTGTGGTCAAGGGGGCAGAACCATTATCTGCCCCAACAACTCACTTTCTTTAATCCATTTTCTCCTGAAAGCCATTATGCTTGTAACCCACCTTAAAATCTCTCATCAGAGCTACAGTAAAAAGTAGATATTATTCTCCTAGAATGATCCCTCTATTGGGTCCAATATCCAGAAAGCCATTAAAACACTTGGACGGTAAAAAATAATTTTCCAGAACTTAGGTTTTCTCAATCCTGTAAACATTGGGCATACTAAAATGTATCATTCCCCTCTGATGGCTGAGACATTCATATAATGGCAATTTAAAGTCTAGTAAATCATTATATCATGAAGAAGGTAGAAATCTTGCTTTAAAGTTGCTTCAGTGTTTTTATGCATTTGTCATATCCATGTAAGATAGCCATATATCTCCTGTTTCCCAGCATAGAGTATTTCACATGGGAAAATTGTTAGATGAACTACTATTCTGCTCACCTGTGACATTTCTTCTCTGTGGAACTGGAAATGATCTGAAGAATGACAAAGTGGCAATCATTCTCAGCTCCCATGTGGGAAACCATCAAATCAACTGGGACGCTCCCAGAAAAGAGGCAGCTGACAGGGGTAATGACAAGGTCTATAAAATCATGAATGATGATATTGTAGATGCTGAAGGTTTGCACAAGTTTAGGAGGAAATTGGACAAGTTCATGGAATAGAAGTCCACAGAGGGCTATTGTAGCATGGAAACCACATCTGAAGCTGTGAGTGGTCACAAGCTGGAAGAGCTTGAGTGGAGAAATCATCTGTGCTGCTTCTGTTCTTGCTCTTTGTCAATGGATGCCACCAGAGAGAGTGGACTGAGGGAGTCAGACCTTCAGTGTGATCAATGTCTTTATATTTTTATGTAACAAAACCTGTGGCAACTGCCATCTGTTCCAGTCTACATGACTGGTATGTACAGAAAGTGATGTAAAGACCTCTCTTGTCTATTTGATACATCATACCTGAATGGGTATCTGAACTAATAAATAAATGTGCAAAGTTTTTATTTGTAATGCCTGACATTGCCATTTTATTGGAACAATTTTTCAATCATCAAAAGAGATAGAAAATATTTCAGTGAGTTAGCCTGCTTAAATGAAAACAGGGCTGAGCTTTGTATATTTTGCCATCTGAGGAGTTTCAGGTCTCTCCTTCTGTCCCTGAAGAGGTACAATCATTTACCTATTCGGAACTTCTAAATATCCTCGGACGAGTCATTGGAGGTGCTTGAATGTTCAGATGATAACACAGTGGAAACACTGCACAGTGATACCAAAACCAAACCAGATACAGTTGCATGTTATGAAATATGGGTTTGCTCCAGCTCTTGCCATGTTCAGTGGTACCACCACCTTGAGAGGTGCATCTCACTGCCTCTGTGCAAATGCCTTGACATGGGTGAGATGACTGCATACCCCCAGGGCACTGTAGCCACGAGGAGGAGAGGCGATTTTAACTTCTGATTTGACCATCTACTTGCTCGAAACCAACTCGTAAGGAATTACATTGGAGAAGGTACTTTTCGCTGCACAGACAAAAGCAGATCAGACAAGATGAAAGTTAATCCTTCGCCAGGGAGGGAAGCTAATGAATTAACAGACTAGAGAGCATCAAGAAAATGTTGGCTTCAGGAAAATCCACTGGGTGAGCCAGCTGCTTACCAATGCCAATATTAAGCACAAATATTAAAAAACACTATACTCTGGAAATGACAGGGATAGAGATTAAACAACTACTAAAAGAAAAGACAATTTGAACTAAGGTAGTGAGAGAGGTGGAAAAGCCTTCATTTTATTGACTACTCTTATCAGAAGTATTAAATGCAAATGTTGTGCACACATGTGTCTGCCATCTGCAGAGCCTGGCAGCCTGCGGGCTGTCTCTACGGGCAATCAGATTTTCACATTATGAATGATAAGAAAGCAATACAGTGGCAGCGGTGGCTCGTGATGTGCTCTGCCACGCAGGTGCTGTTCACAGATAAGTGCCTTTTTGGAATGTACACTTGAGGTCAAAATAATTCAGGGAGTTGTTTGAGCAGAGAAGCGAATAATGTTAAAATAAATATGAGCTCATCGTAACCCTTGATACTGGGCTTGGGCTGTTGTGTTTATGGCAGATTTCCCAAAGAGAGCAGTTTCTCTTTGTAGTCGTGCAACGCACCTGCCACTTGTACACAGGGAACTCTCAACTCTGTTTTCATCTGGGTGATCTACCTGCGTGGTTACACGCTGCATGGCCAAAGAAAAAAGCATCCAGATCTGCCCCTTAATATTATATTAACGAGTTGTGTCATGGAGAAGCAGATTGAAAAAGGCACCCTGTTCAATCAAAATTCAGGTCTGTTTAAAAGGAGTTTAGAAAAAAGAATAATAAAAGTGCCATGTCTTTGACAAAGGGTAGTGAATATTGATCAGGTTAGAGCTGCTACTACCAGAATGATAAAAAATAATTTTCATATTAGACCTGGATTTTCAGGCACAGTTATGTTCAAAGATGTGCTGTTCACTAAGATGTAAAGTAGACATTCACCACACAGATGAATTAGGACACACTGAGTTTGGGGAAATCAACTCTGCAATGTTATAGCTCAATTTAAAGACATGACATAGAGTTCAAACACATCATACCAGCTAAAGAGCTGCCTAAGTGAAAGGTCTTTGACATTGAATGTGTGATTAAATGGTGGTTTAGAGGTGATATGCAGGGGTATCAGTGGCTGGTCCCAGGCCCGTTAATAATGATCAGAATATAGCCCTTCTAATACTTGATTATTTGGTGAGAGTATTTTCTTCTGTTTTGTTCTGTACAGGGCTGCAACAAGCGTTAACTTGTTTTGTTACCAGTGTCAATGCAGGCAGAAGGTGTTCCTGGCTCCTGCATCATCTGAAATGCATCCATCTTCCCAGTTAATTATTTAATTTTATTGTGGGTTTTGGTGTTTTAACCAGAGTCAGCCCAAAGGTGCTGCCTCTCTCTACAAGCTCTGTTTACAAAGCTCTATGAGAAAAAGAAGATTTGAAGAAAATATTTATTTGGGAAAAATACTTCTTGTGTTCTGAATCGGGTGGAAAAAGTGAAAACATTAACATTTTGAGCTTCATTGTTGTTTTTAAAGAACTAAATGCTTAGTACTAGGAGGGATTCTTACTCTGTTCACTGTAAATAAATGCAAGTACCTGAGTCTTCAAAATACAGAGGTTAGCAAGAGAATAGTTATCTTCTATATTATTTACACATAAATAATTTTAAAAAATACAGTGGCAAGACCAAGCTGAATATTTTAAAATACTTATTATAAAAAATATGTGCATGGGAAAGATGTACAGAAAATGATAAGAAAGACATTTAGGTCATCTTCTTACAGAACCAAAAGCAGAATTGTGTGTAACTGATGGTCACTTCTGGTAAAGGCATTTGATTGCAAAGTATTGGGAAACCTTTATTAATTTTCTGATTGGAGGCAGAAGAGATAAGCAAAATGCAGCTTTTCTCAGTGATGCTAGATCCTCAAAACTGTTTTTTTTTTTAAACACAGGTGATACAGAGGTGGAATAGTGTGTTGTATTTCTTTCTAATAGTAGCTATCATTCATAGGGAATTATATTTCCCAGGGCATTTATCCACTTCTCATATACCCTCATTTACATATATATAGACTTTTTTTTTTTTTTTTTAAAAAAAAGTGTTTATGTGTATAAAAAAGACCATTCAAGATAGAGTGTTTGGTGTCTCCTTTAGCAGGCTTCCTGGGGACAGAGTGTGTGGTGCACTGCCTCGGGGATTTATTTCAACTTGCATGGCAATCTACTGTGAAATTATGATTTTTCAGTGCTGAGTGGCTGTTCCTGGCAGGAAATGGATTTTATGAATGTTAATGATATATGATCAGAGCCCACCACACAGCTCTTTTCCCTCCACTGCAGAAGAAGGTTCATCAGCTCTGTGTCAGCATCGCATGTCTCCTTCACCACTTTGCACCACAGGTTTTTGAGAAAGTCCCAGTGCCTGTGCAGGATTAGCCTTTGAAGAAGTCGTCTATGGAGCCTCCTGGGACAGAAGCTGCCTTCTCCACCCCCACAAAAACCATCAGTGCAGCAGGGGCTCTGCAGCAGCAAGGGGAACGAAGGCAACAGGAGGGAGCAGGGGAGAAGTCAACCTGGGTTTGTGGTTTCCCCTTTGTATGAAAGCATGATGGCAGTGAGAAAAACTGCTGGATGTCTCCTCATTTCCTCCAGAACATCCATGACAAACAGACAGATGTGCACGCAGGAGGGATCCTGTATTAGCACCTCCCGTACAAGGTATGTTCAACGTGTGTACACGGTGCTGCGCCACTCGCCTGTGAGAAGCCTGGGTTGCTAAATCAAACCTTAGAGGAGGGGCTCAGCACCAATTACATTTGAATAAAGGGAATTTATCATCATTCTGCAGTCCATCTTTGCCTTCCTATAAGCACTACACATGTAAAGTGAGAGGATAAATGTTGCTTCACATTATACATACATGTATGGTTGTGTCCAGAAGATGTTTCTAAGCTCTCACACTGGTTGCCTGGGTCCTCTGCATCATGAATCCCATCCCAAATGCTGCTGTGACAGCAACCAGCAGGACTGATACCTGCTGTGACATTCCCTGTTAGCATACACGGCAAAAATAACAGGTTCTGCTTTCAGATGGGCTGATAATCATCTCACCTGATTTTATATGCACTGACCTCACAGGTACGTCAATGGCAATTCTGATGTGGTCCTCTGAGAATAACAGTGACACATACATAAAATTCTCTTATGGCAACTAATTTTTTCCCTTCTTCTGCACAAATCCTCTTAGACTAATAGACTCTAATAGCTGCAATTTATCTTCTTGAAAACAATAGTGTTTAATTACTTTTTTCGGAGCTTTTGTATGTCACTGGAGTTTTGACAAATTTAACATCTACATGACAGCAGGGGATGAAGGGTACATTTTTCTGTCAAGTCTGTCAGGGTTAGAAGACAGCTACCACTGAGTTAAAAGAGACAGAACTTGGGATTACATTGCTGACATTTTTTAAAAAATATCTCTGCTTCTGACTCCAAAAATTCTGGACCACTGTATAAAAACTGTACTTTTTCTTTCTCTGATACTAATTTTAATTGCAGCTTATTAGTATTAGACTGCTTACATACGCCATCTGTGTGAGGATGAGAGATTGATGATCTCTGGTAGATGATACATATTCCAGCTGTTGGAATGGTGCAGTGTTTGAAAGTTAATTAAGAAAGAAATAGAATGGAAATAACAAAATACACAGTTTAAAATGCTGTCCAAATGTCACAGTCATTTAAATTCCAAACTGAACTGATCTAAACCATAATTTTTATCATGTTTCTTTTCAACATCTTTGTACAAAAACCTTAGAACACAAATCTTATCCTTTTATTGTTAAATGGCCCTTTTTGAGTCAGCCCTGGCTGCGTAGTGGTCTAACTGTCATGCTTATTTGTTGAGAGTACTAAGCACAATTTAAGCCCCATATAATTGAAAACATCAAATTACATAGCCATGAAAATGGGACTTACAATGGAGATGGAGACTGATGCTCAACTGAAATAGATATGTTGGAGTAACAGCTATGTACCTGATTTTTAATTCTTTACATGTTTCATTTAGGCAGGAGTTGCCAGTGCTGTAATTTTGAAAAAGGTAAAGGTCAAATATCTTATTTACAAACCCACGTTCCTGGGTTATTGCATATGTATCTTAAATCAGCATTAAGTGTAAGTAATAAATCTGAAAATATTTCAGGACTGATTAAAGTGAATTTCATATTAAAATACGCCAAACCACACCTACAGAATAAATTGCAAGCCCCTGAAGGACATTTAAATATAAAGTGATTAATACCCTAAGCTGATGAATAATAGCTTTATAAAGAACGATCTCATGAATAAGGCACCTATGCTTGCAATCAATCCCCGTGGGTGGGCCCTGCAGCTGGAAAACACTTAGCTGATGTCTCTGGGTCTCTGTGTGGGTGTAAAGGTCCACGCACACCCACATTCGGACGCGACTGCAGAACCGGGACTAACCTTTTAGCCTACTTTATTCATTCGCATCGTAGTTGGAAAATGCCAAAGAGAAGGTCAAATATCATTGACCTCTGTGTGAAGCATTTCTGCTAAGTAAGAAGCAAATCTATAAACAATAAACATTATTTTACTCACAATTTTAGTCACTCCATTAGAAGAAACAAGTAGTAATTATGACTTGCAAGTATTTTCTTATTTTGAACACATTTTATTTACCAAATACTTGGTTTGTCACTTTTAATTGCACTTTTTAGTAAGGAGTATTGGGAAAGCTGGGAAGGTCAAAACAAGGATCTTGGAGGCTAAACTGTTGTCCTTAAAAGTGACTTCTACTGGAAGAATAATATGGTGATTGAGAGGTCAGTGGTGCTAGAGTAAGCACAAGATAAGTCACAAGCTATTTGAAGTAATGTTTCCTTTGATCTGCCAGGCCTTTTCATACATAAGGAAATCCAGTGGGGTGCTAAAGGCTTTGCTAATCTTCCTAATGATATGCTGAGGATGCTAAAGGTTGAGGTTAAAGAGGCCTTTCATTGCAGCTTGACTTGTGAACTTTTGAAATACAGAGCTGACCTTCCTCTCAAAGATATTGTCAAAGCATCTGTTCACATTAGCAAATGTGTGGGCAACTGTATGTATGAGCTTGGGCCAGAAAAATTGTGTTAAAAAGAGAACCTTTACATTAGCTATGCCATTTATATTGTAGGGTTCCCACAGGGCTTTATAACAAAGTTTATGAAGAGCAAGGATGGTTTAAAAGCCTTGAGGAAAACAGAGAATAAAAGAGCTGAGTTGGTCAAAATCTTTGACAAGTATTACCAGACAGGCCAGTGGGCATAGCACGAATGTTCTTGGAAAAACTGGAGATCCATATTCCATCATCTAATTTGTAGGTCAACCTTTATCATTACCATGGCATTCAATTGAAATCACAGACAAAGTCAGGCATGAGAGCAGAACCAACATTTGACTGAAGAGCCTGAAAGTAAACTTGGGAGGCATTAGTCATGAAAGTTTAAGAATCATCCAGGGATAAAGAAAAAGAATAAAAGGAGAGAGAGATGTAATCCATATTGGCACCGCTGAGGTGTGAGGCAATTGATTTTGCCTGGTGTTCAGTGCTTTGCTCCTGAACATGCCCCAGGGCATGGACAGAGCAAATGGAGCATGTCTGTATCCTTCAATCCATTTGAGGTTTAGAAACAAAGACGTCTACCAGCCTGGTACTGTAAGGCGACAGGTTGGTTTGATATGCTCAGACTGTGGCCAATACATACAAACGCCACACTTGGTTTGGCAGTCATAGCAACTTTCTTCACAAAAAGAAAAGGTCATCTGCATGAAGCCACACAGGCAGGGCTTTTCACTAGCGGCCCACAGAGAATACGTAGCTCCCAAAGGATAACTAAAGGGCTTGTAAAGCATTGTAGACTCTCCCACATAGAAAGTGATGCTGTTAGCACAGGAGTACAGACGAGACCGGCGTTACCAGTTGCTTGGAATGTGCAGCTGTGGGATGTTTTCATGCCAAGACGGTATCAGGGATGGCCAGACTATAGACAAGCACAAGCCAGGGTAGAATCAGGGCATGCATTACAGTGGCAATAAGACACTGCTGGTGGCCACTTAGGCAAAATGATCCGGGTGGTTGGTAGGAACTACTCAGATGTCTTGACTGGGGCTTGGAAAGCAGCATCTTACATGCTTATTACTACAGCAAGAGGGCTGGGGTTCAGTTCCCCCACAGCTGGTTGAAGCCAGAGCAAACTTTCCTCTTCTCAAAAGCTGACCGGGGCATCTCTCCTACTCTCAAATTTCCTCCAACCTTTCTTAACTGACCAATTAAAAAGCCCAATATGGGACTTGTGGCTCAAGTAGTCAGTCAAGAAATAGAAAATCACCTTCCCTCATTGGCAACACCTGCAAACTGCCTGCTAGCCTATTCTGTATGGGATAGCCACATCCCTCCGAGGAAGATTAATGTCCTTAAAGACAGGCTAAAGCATAATTTTCAAATATTCTCAGTTGCACAATGAGGATTTAGTTATTCCATGCAAAGTGAAATACCTTTGACATGAGAAATTCCCCACTTCAGAAAACCATACATTTTAGCGGTTAGGTTTAGGGGACGTCTGTGGGAGGTAAGGGTTGAGTCACCTCAACCAAAGGAACAAAATATTCCTGGGGTTTTACCTTGAAGGTAAGTACTTTAATTAGTGGTCTATGGGCAATGACTTAAAGACAAGTTTTGAAGCACTGCTTTGGAATTTAGGTGTCCTGGCTTTGTTATTGTTTTTATTTATTTGGTTTTGTCTTTAGAGACTTGAGTCACTACATTCCCAAGGAAAGTACCAGCATTTTTACTTGAAATGACAGTGTGACATTCAACCAGACTATTTTTGTAGCACATGAAAGGAAGCATTTCTTCTTCTTCTATAAAAACAGGTAAGTTTTGAGCGAATCTCCCTGGGACTGACAGGCAGTCAGTCTGAAGAAGCCCAATATGGCTTAAGGCTGAAATAGGTACCAGCCTTCTGAATGACATTAAGGCTCAGTTTCTGTGCAGAAGCAGGGATGCTGGTGTTTCCAAAATTCCACTGGCAGAAACCAAATACTTGGAAAAATCAGATAACTGAAAATCTTACATGGGTTTTGAGGGTCCAGACTTTGGATATGTAAATATCCAAAGTAAGTGAGTTTGGTAAATGCATCTAAGTGAGACTTGGGAAATCCAGAATTATTCCTCCCAAATTTTGTGCTATTCAAATTATGTATTTGGGAGTCTTAGCATAAAGAGAGAGAAAAAAAAAATTGCTGTTTGTTGCTTAGGGAAACTGTTCCTAATGAGCAAGCCTTTGTCTACAGTCAGTAAAGTGACATCTTTTAAAAGCGTGGTGTGAGCTGGTGATGGGTAAATATCCTTCCCTTTTTAGGCATCAAGGCTGGTGGCTTTCCCTTTTCGCAAATATACTCTACTGGGAGAGGAAGTTCACTGAGAGCCCCAAAAGCATTTTAAAAAGACATGAAAGACCAGTTTTTATTCCGGGCACACGCTTTTTGCCTCACACTGAGCAGGTTTCTAAGGGCTAGCTCCATGTAAACAGTCACAGAGGCTAAACAGAGCAGGGAAGTCAAAAGGTGAGATCATGGAAACCACTAATCATTTATTGCCTCACCTCGGAGGCCTCTCAACTACATGCGGCTGTCACTTTCTGGCTTTAAAGTTTTCCCTGGTTTTGAGCTCTTCTACAAACCCAGGATTGCCTCAGCCCTGACCCTGCCAAGCAACCTGGCACATCATCCTCTCTGCCGAGTCCCCAGAGGTACATGCTCCCCACCTCATCCCAGGAGGCCTCCAAGAGAGAAACGTTCCCAGATTACGTCTAGCACACGCTGAAACATTAGCCTGCTTGTAAAAAAGCATGGTGGCTGCCACCCTCAAAAATTAATAAGAATAATAAAAATGTTATATTGTTATTTTAAAAAAAAAAAATAGAACATTAGAGCTCTTCTGCTCATAGTAGGTGAGACATATTTCCTTCTTCTAAGTCATGACCAACAGCCCTGCTGGGGGTTGTTCTGGATTGCAGTTCCCCCCCAGCCACCCTGCTGAAGCTGTGAGCATCAGACAGCGCTCATCGTTCTGTGTGTTTGAAGGCAGAGATGTGGATATATAAAATCATGATGTTATGAGTAGATAGAACTAGTGATTGAAGTTCTTTAATACCTAAAACTACAGGTCCAACATCAAGGAGACTTAGGTGCATGAATAGCTTGGAGGATTATAATCCGTCAGAGTGAACCTGTACCCACAGATACCAGTTGGAAGATCATCAAATCCCTTTTAGTTTCTGAGTCCCATCCATCCAGCGCTTCCTTTGTGATACTGGAAAGGCCCCAAGAAGCTCTTTTCCAGGCTCTAGCACTTCACATCACTGCTAAATGCTACTGCAAAGTCTTTAACAGTGCTCAGTATCTAGCTCACAGAGTCTTGAGAGTGATGTATCTATATAAAAAAAAAACGGATCCCAAGCATGTCAGTTTATCTATTTTTGTGCACTGACTTGACAACATGATGAAAAATGAAACAAGACCTTCCACAGGTAGGTTTTAAACTTATAAAATGTTAAAATTCAAGCTTGTAAACACTTCAAGCTCCCAGTCATTGTTCTCTGAGCCACCTTTTGTGGACCACAGCATAATAAGAAATGCCCCCCATGTGGTAGGATGAGAAATAGGATTTTCTTATTTACTTAAAAGTAATCCTCAGCAGTACATCTTACTGCTGCATAAGACAAAAACTAAGCTGGGAATATCATCACAATTGAGAGTCCACAGGCAGACCTATAACATTACCCTGCAAATTCTCTCAATGATAGTTTGCTGTCTTCATCATGACAGTTTCTGGTACCAAGCGTCTGTGTCCGACAGTCAATGTCATTGCTTTTGCTGTCTCCCACTTCCTCTGATGAGCGTTTGGAGGTCCATACTGTCCATATGTCTGTTTCTCACAGAAAGCAGTTCCCCACCACCCAGAAGTGTTTATTTGTGTGGATGTGCATGAACACTGAGATAAGAGTGTGGGTGCATGTTTATATATTTAACTGTGCAGGAGTAAACTTTGTGGGTACAAGCTGATAAGGGTCAGATGGAAATAAGCACTCAAATGATTGCTAAAATAATAAAAAATTCTTTTCATGTCCTCACAAACCAGTGCTTCATTGACACTTAAATATCAATGTTAAAACATGTGATTAAGGAATGGATATATAGAGAATTATACTAAATACCCTAACTACCGGATAAAACAAAGTAGTGGATGGGGCCAAATCTTGATGCTATTTTCATGAAGAGAAACATTTAGTTAAATTTAAAGAGGTGCAGGTTTCATCTAGACGGAAAACAACAAAGAAAGAAGCAAATCTGGAACAACACAGGTTATGTGCATTGTCATAGTGTAATGTGTAAAGTGTAACAACCACAGCCTATGCATGCAGAAAATTGAACGAAATAGAAAAAAAATCAGTTTTATACTTATGTGGCTCTGTGGTTATGTGGTCAGATGGGATGATGGAGTGCTCCTGACATCTATCACCAGCTGAGGATCTGAATCACCCTGTGCCAGTCACATGAGCTCTTTGTGTTTCATGGAATCCAAAATGAGCCAGGCAGAACCTCGCTGGGAACCAACACTATGTCTAAGAAACGTTTTCCAAGTCAGATCATAAACATAAGGATTCTTCTGGAAAGTACCTAACAGTGCATTTAGCATGAAGACACGCTTTCAAAAAGAAAAATACTGTATCTGCAAAAATAATCTAATGCTGCTCTGAGCAGTTTGAGGGCTGCCCCCACCCAAACTCTTTATCCCCAGTAACCTTAAAATTCCAAATTCCCATAAGACTAACCCCTTTGAGATACAGGAAATAAAATGGTTATTTTCTGAACTTCTCTGTGCTTTGCTATGCCTTGGACTGTAGAGGAAGGCAGAAGAGGAAAGAAAATCCTGTGAGTGAACATGTAGTTCTACAGAAGTTAGTGGCCAATCAAGTTCCATAGGGCAAGATTTCTTCCTGTACTTTTACTTTTATAAAAATACATTACACGGATAAAACAAGAAATTACTGCAGTGAGCACTGGTAATAATAGCAATCTGAAGTATGTTTGAGGTGAATGAAACTTGAATGATTCATAGTTTTAAGCAATATTGATCTTCCCCATTAGTAGTTGGCTTGGGATCATGTGCAGTTGCTTAATTCTTTGTGTATTTATAGTAGTTGCACTGGCTGTTTTTAAGTGCCATGTGTTTTCATGCTCATTAGTATAGACTTACAGTTTATTTACACTAGGAAGTTTTGGGAAGTATGTAAATCTAAGCTCTGTAATGTGGAACCACTGTTGTGCAACCGTTGTGTTGAGTACATGGTTTCTCATTAAGTTTCTTCCATCCGAAATCCCCTGCCTATGCATTTAGGGATTTTTTTCTTGCTGGAGAGTACAAAATGTCTGCCAAATCTGCTTGAAATCTAGGTCTTTGGGGGTCACATAAAAAAAACCCGCGTCCTGTCTCTATTCCATCCATCTGTTTTTTTGCCAGTCAGTGTTGTTTTGTAGCACTGGGTCAGTAGGGTAGAGGAAACAGTTGAGCGCTGTGAGCCAAACAGCTGTTGCACAAAAGACAGTGCTGCAGAGCCAGGCTGGTAAGCAGCGGTGGACACCTAAGGTAACCCTTCTTATAGGAAAGCCATCACTGGAACACAGATGGGGAGACCTCTTCCCAAGGCCAAAGGATGTACTTCCCAAGGACAAACGGGAGCTGGTGTTGTGTGGAAGGCTGATGCAGCAAACACGACAGAAAAAAAGGCTGTAGCTAAAAAGTAAAATTGCCCTTTCCAAAGGAGCAGATAGAAAAAGAAGTGAAAAAAACTTCGAAATGATGAAAGGCATTAATGGGACATGATGGAAAAGTGGAAGTCATACACACATGGCGGTTGACAGGTGAAACCTATTTTCCTTTTGGGTTGTTGTTGACTAACAGATGTGGTAGGAAGTTCCAGTAGAATAAAAAATCCCAGACATCACACCAGGAGCGTTGAGAACTGCTGGGCGAGACGGTATCTGTCAGAGAAACAAAGGCAATATCTGTGTGCTTTGAGAGGGCAGTCGTTGACATACATGACAAGAAATGTAAAAAGGTCCTTTGAGTTGAGCCACAGACAGCTTGACAGGTTTCAAAGAGTGCAAGACTGGATCAGATCCTTTTTGATATACAGGGTCTCCTAAGTGAAAACAAATCTAATTTGTGGTGTCTAAGCTGAGGTGTGCCCCAGGCAGAGGGGAGCCGTGGGGGTCCTCTCCAGCCAGTGGCTGCAGAGACAGGTTGGGACTTCTCCAGTCCCAGCTGAACCAACTGACTTCACGCTGTGGGAGGATGGCTTATGGCAACAAGAGCAATATTGAATATCAGCAGACAAAGTCTGAGAATAAACCAAATAAAGCTCAACCCACTTTGAAATAGGGGGAGATGAAGGGAGATTGAGAGTGGTTGTCCTCCAGGCCCCTTCCTCTTTCCTCACCCCAAATCCCTTTATACGTGAAAGCAGGATGGCCAATACAGGTACAAAACTGAACTAGGGGTGCTGGTGGCTTAAAGCCAGGTACATGGTCTAATTTTTGGGGCTTATACCATGATCAGTCTTGTACGCTGCTGCGCTGCTTTCGAGATCAGTTGTGAAAACAGTAGTTTCTAGCACTGGGGGAAGATGCAAACCAGTTTTAATTGCCTAGGGTGACATATGGTTATATTTAAACATTGTCAGGGACTCTGGCTGGGTGTTTCTCACCACTGTTACACGTCTGCTGCCTCCAGCTTGAGGGCTACAAACTTCTAGTTTATATGTCTGCTTGTCAGACATCAGCCTAAGTACGTGTCCTAGGATCTTGTGCCAGAGAGGGACAGGCATAAATACAGAGATGGAAATTTCCCAAGCACATTTGTCATAAGGTCAAATAAGTGGAGAGAAGCTTGATCCAGTTAATAATTAATAGCACATTTTTAAAGTAGGAAAACTCATCTTGTTTGTTATAATTCATTGTCACAAAATGTGATTACGCTCTGCTGAATTTATGAGGGAAATCCTCAAAGCTCTGCTTATTTTTCGGTGCCAGATGACTCAATTTTGTTATCCTTAGCAATAATTTGTGATATAATGAAGAATTTGGTATGATTCATGCAAAAGAGTTTATGTCTTCCTTGTAAATAAACACTGTTCATTTTGTGCTATTAAGTCTTGAAAGCTGAACCAAGAAATATGTGGCTTAAGATGCAGTTTAAAAGCTAGTGAAGATCAAAAATGATAAATAGCATGACAATCTTTTTTGGAAAGGATGTAAGTCTTCATGCTTCCAGGACATAAGATAACCTCTAATTAATGGGGGATAGTAAGAATTTTTTCCTGTCAGCAAGTTATTTCATAATTGCCTTCTGTAAGGCTTCCTGCACTTTTCTCTGAAGCAGCTGCTACGCTTCTGCAGGAACAGAACGATAAAATCGATAAATCCCTGACCCAGTCCTATGTCTCTGCAAACGTCTTTTTTACAGGAATTTTTTGCCTGCCCAAGACCCAGTCTCAGCTTGTTTTGTTTGTAAGGTAAAAACTCCTAAATCCCAAGGCAGAAGAAATGACTTGCTTTCTTTACCAATGTCTTCACTCACGACAGGAAAAAAAAAA
>VZRU01008458.1:63183-135538 GCA_013398155.1 Pedionomus torquatus
GTATCTGTCAGAGAAACAAAGGCAATATCTGTGTGCTTTGAGAGGGCAGTCATTGACATACATGACAAGAAATGTAAAAAGGTCCTTTGAGTTGAGCCACAGACAGCTTGACAGGTTTCAAAGAGTGCAAGACTGGATCAGATCCTTTTTGATATACAGGGTCTCCTAAGTGAAAACAAATCTAATTTGTGGTGTCTAAGCTGAGGTGTGCCCCAGGCAGAGGGGAGCCGTGGGGGTCCTTCCACCCCAGCCAGTGGCTGCAGAGACAGGTTGGGACTTCTCCAGTCCCAGCTGAACCAACTGACTTCACGCTGTGGGAGGATGGCTTATGGCAACAAGAGCAATATTGAATATCAGCAGACAAAGTCTGAGAATAAACCAAATAAAGCTCAACCCACTTTGAAATAGGGGGAGATGAAGGGAGATTGAGAGTGGTTGTCCTCCAGGCCCCTTCCTCTTTCCTCACCCCAAATCCCTTTATACGTGAAAGCAGGATGGCCAATACAGGTACAAAACTGAACTAGGGGTGCTGGTGGCTTAAAGCCAGGTACATGGTCTAATTTTTGGGGCTTATACCATGATCAGTCTTGTACGCTGCTGCGCTGCTTTCGAGATCAGTTGTGAAAACAGTAGTTTCTAGCACTGGGGGAAGATGCAAACCAGTTTTAATTGCCTAGGGTGACATATGGTTATATTTAAACATTGTCAGGGACTCTGGCTGGGTGTTTCTCACCACTGTTACACGTCTGCTGCCTCCAGCTTGAGGGCTACAAACTTCTAGTTTATATGTCTGCTTGTCAGACATCAGCCTAAGTACGTGTCCTAGGATCTTGTGCCAGAGAGGGACAGGCATAAATACAGAGATGGAAATTTCCCAAGCACATTTGTCATAAGGTCAAATAAGTGGAGAGAAGCTTGATCCAGTTAATAATTAATAGCACATTTTTAAAGTAGGAAAACTCATCTTGTTTGTTATAATTCATTGTCACAAAATGTGATTACGCTCTGCTGAATTTATGAGGGAAATCCTCAAAGCTCTGCTTATTTTTCGGTGCCAGATGACTCAATTTTGTTATCCTTAGCAATAATTTGTGATATAATGAAGAATTTGGTATGATTCATGCAAAAGAGTTTATGTCTTCCTTGTAAATAAACACTGTTCATTTTGTGCTATTAAGTCTTGAAAGCTGAACCAAGAAATATGTGGCTTAAGATGCAGTTTAAAAGCTAGTGAAGATCAAAAATGATAAATAGCATGACAATCTTTTTTGGAAAGGATGTAAGTCTTCATGCTTCCAGGACATAAGATAACCTCTAATTAATGGGGGATAGTAAGAATTTTTTCCTGTCAGCAAGTTATTTCATAATTGCCTTCTGTAAGGCTTCCTGCACTTTTCTCTGAAGCAGCTGCTACGCTTCTGCAGGAACAGAACGATAAAATCGATAAATCCCTGACCCAGTCCTATGTCTCTGCAAACGTCTTTTTTACAGGAATTTTTTGCCTGCCCAAGACCCAGTCTCAGCTTGTTTTGTTTGTAAGGTAAAAACTCCTAAATCCCAAGGCAGAAGAAATGACTTGCTTTCTTTACCAATGTCTTCACTCACGACAGGAAAAAAAAAAACCAAATCCTTCAACTCAAGTGTTGGCATGTAGGAAGGAAGGTAAATGCATTTTTTTTTTAAATACCCTTGTCTTGAAAAGGAGTTGCTTGTCTTATTAATATGGACCCATGATACACAGTAAACTTCTAATAGGTCGAAATGAGTAGTTTATGTCTTGTCAGTGTCTGGGTAAAAGAAATCTAATCCTAACCATCACTGAGCCTTGGAGCTGTGCTTAGTAAGCCTTCTCCTTTGCCCTCACCCTCAACTCTTGCTTATCTTTTCCCCCGAATATTTCCACTTGTCTTCATCAAAACTACTTTTGGACTAAAATCTTATGTGTGGTAAATAGTAGGTAGGCCTCCAAAATAACCTAGAGATTGCAGTCACTGAGGGAGGGAAATTGAAAAAATTGCCCTCTGGAAGTGCCTTTGCCCTTCTATCTTTCATACAAAGAAGCTAAGGGAGTGGCAACAGGCTTATGTTGGCTTAACTTTAAGCTAATTGAAAGATTTTGCAATGAATCACATCTTACGTATCTGATGTCTCATTGTAAATGAGATTTTTTTATCTCTGACAAAGAAGTCTAAGAGAATAACATACATTCACTTTTTAAAATACAGAATGTAGGCATGGGAAAGAGGACATTTCTAATGAGTGATAAAACCGTGGATCCAAACATCTTGTTTTGGAAGATGGTCCTTCATGCAGCTCAGGGTCTGAGCCAAATAAAAAAAGACTTCACTGGACATGAGCGAGCTCTTCTTGGTCCTCAAGGCAATTCAACAGTGGGACGCTGTACTGAGGTGTGTTCCCTCCCTCTCTTTCCTCCTTCTTCCATCATTGTCAAAGCACGAATTATATTGTATTATTGTTTTCGTGTTTGGACAGGCAATAGGAAAAATGAACCTATTCATGCTTCAGATCCCTATGCCTTCTAGAGTTTACACTGATCGTCAGTTAGTAGCTGTGAATAAAGCCTTCAAACCTTATTCTATCCATTACAGCGGTAATTATAGTTTCCTTAAGTAAAATGCTCCTGAACTATAATTACCCATAAGATTATATGTTGGCACTTACACAAGAAAATGTATTACTAGATTCTACCAGGGGGCTGAGCTCACCCTACTCTCCCAGTCAATCCCTTCTGTTGAGAAGCAGCAATGTAGTAGGTAGGGTTAACGTTGGAAACCCAGCTATGTATTCCCCCCGGCCCCAATATCTGACAAAAACTCATTTCATATTCAGTATGCACGGTTCAGTTTACAGCGTTGCTCTCAATTCTCAGCTGACGTAAACAGACGCTGAGCTGCTGAATGTTGATTTCCATCAGTTCAGGTTTTGGTTCACAATACAGAGTTTTCCTCCCTTTGTATTTAATGTGAGGTGCCCTGCTAACTACTAGCTAAAAGGAAAACTCTAATGCATTTTATTATTTATTTCTAAAGAAAATACAACTAATTTTGGAGGATAGTTGTGCTAAAAAAGACACTATTGCCTGTGCCCTTATGAATGTTCACTGTTCCATTTCTATGCATGAAATATGCACAGTTCAGGGCTGTATCACAGCTTGCCAGAAATAAACGTGCATTGGAGAGAAGATGATGTCTCAGCTTTGTAGTGTGCACCCCCGTATTAATTTCCTGTGTCTGGTAGTCAACAGTGCTGACGCTTAATGGGAGAAAGTGATCCCTGGTGCAACTCCAGTGACCCCTGTGGAATTACCCCATGACAACTCTCATCTACTGAGTAGCAAGAGATAAATTAAACAGGACTGGAAATTTGGAACAAGTTCAGACTTTAGAATATATGGAGGATTGGGGCTGGAGCAGACATTTTCTTATCATCCTCAGTAAATCCACACTCCCTTCCTGTACACGATCAGGTAGTTTCTTACAATACAAAATACATGAGCAGCATACAACCTCCTATTCCTGCTCATATGAATATGATTTTATGTGACACAAACCATTGCTCTTTGAATTGAATTTTGTTATTTGCCTCTAGTGGTTTGCCTGCATGACATTGACTTCCAGCTAAAACAATTTACTCTCCAATTGCTTTAACAGACAGCAATTCAAGCAATTAAGAGAATTAATAATGTATTTTCATACTGTTAAAGAATACAGCTGTGAAGGGCTTTAAAAAAAATGCAGCATAAGATTCTAAAATTCACTTTGCTTCTGCTTTGATATGAGCCGGGAAAATTATCAGAAAGTTCCATTAAATGTTTTATGCTCCCCCACCTACATGCATAAGTCAACTACCAGAATTGTAAATGCATTTAAATGGAAGACTACCTGCTTTCTTTCACAAAACAGTATTGAGGGGTTTCTTTTTTTTTTTTCTGTTAAATAATGCACTTTTTGCTCCACCACTTGGGTGAAAAATAAATATATCTATTCCATGAACAGCCCTGCTGGATTCCACAGGCCTGATGATGCTGCAGTAGCAGCAGAGGATTTGTGTTTAGCTTTGCCTTCCCTCTGCTCTGCAAAGCACATCGCTTGGTTCCTTTGGGTAGGATTCAGAACTAAAATTGCAAATGCTGAGGGGTTCCTTGCAATTAAAGCACACTTTGCATATGCATGGGACGGGGGTGAAAAAGGGCATGGTTATGTGGAAGTGGATGCAATTACATGACAATGAGGCGCGCTAAAGCACTGAAGCTGTAAGCCAGGTTCAGTAATTAGTGTGTGTTATACAAATTCTGGTGTAAGAGATTATTTAATTTAAGAGCAAATTAAAAAGTTTGAGAAGAGTGCTTTAAAATTACTAAAGCATGTCATGATTGTGAGGAGGACTTTAGGAGGCAATTACTGGTATTCTCACATTCCTGTACATGGAAAACCTGAAGTCACTACGATTTTCTATCTACATGTGCCCCAATTGTGCTTTTTAATAAGGCCAAGTTCTGGATTTAAAATGCCCATGTTTGCTCTTGTTTTACAATTATTTTTTTTCTCAGCTTGTGGCTTAAAGACTTCTTGTGACTTCATAATATCCCTGGATTGTATAAGAGGAACTAAAGAGGCAATAATGAATTCAGTCCTAGGATCTCAGAGGCATTGCCATGACCTTACTTGCATCTGTTTAAAACAAATATTTGGGTTCTGTGGAATTCTGAAAAATGTGTATAATTTACTTGTAGCTACACAGTAGATGCAATGTTGAAACCAGTTTTACACAGGTGCA
The DNA here is from genome assembly GCA_013398155.1 of Pedionomus torquatus. Taxonomy (NCBI): domain Eukaryota; kingdom Metazoa; phylum Chordata; class Aves; order Charadriiformes; family Pedionomidae; genus Pedionomus; species Pedionomus torquatus. The sequence goes on from VZRU01008458.1 coordinate 67,981, forward strand.
ACATCTTCAGTATTGACAGAATTCCTGCGGGTTCATCCACCAGGGGAAGTTTGTAAACACACTGCAGTGTGAGAATAAAGCTACGAAAGGAGCTCACAGAGAGCAAGTCTCTCCCTATTTAAAGTGAAGTCTAAAACTGAATTTAAAAGTTATTTTAATATATACACAGATACACATACATGTGAAAAAAGACAGAAAGAAAAAGAGGAGTCTCTGTTCTGTGGTCAAACTTCCCTTTAAAACCATGACAGCTATTAATTAGTATTAATCCTGCAATCACAACAACCATCACTCTTGCTCTCCCATTGGGATTGAACTGAGGATACCATGGAGCTGTAAGTCTGGGCTTTTCCTGTTAGACCTAAAGCTCAGTGCCTGTAGCGGTGAAGAGTCACATCACTCACAGCCTGAGTGAGGAAGGGGCATGGCAAGAGCTGAAATCTATGACCACGGGGTTAGCTCTTGAGAAGCTTTACACGAAGGTAATGGGACCATATCACAGTGAGCACAGAAGCAGTTTTCAAAGGTCGTCAGAAGAGATCTCTAAATACTTTGGAAAATCTAGGCACTTGAGTGCATACAGTCTCTCAGAAAACAGTGAGGTACCTTCATTCACATCACCTCATTTCATGCGAATCTCTTCTCCGGAGATTTACACAAACATATAAAAGACTAATATCCAAATATGAAGAAATGAGAACAAACTCGGCATTGAACGGGACTAAGAGAAAAGGAAATAGCTGATTTAATTAGGTCTTAAAGGATGATTCAGACCTACATAAATCTCAATGAAAAGACAAAAAATAATTACAGGTAATTAATGCCAAACTATCTAAAGCTAAGGAACTTACTTAGCCTTGAGCACAGTACATAGCACACCCAGTTCTTCCTTCTGTAGATAATAGAGTGCATCCACTAATTTAGATCATCGAGTTTCTTTTACACTTGTAATTATTTTTCATGCCAACATTTCTTTTGCTATTAGGGAAACAGTACCAATCGCATAACCCGGCAAATCTCTCTAAAACATAGAAGTATTTCTGTTTTGTTATTCCTGGAGCTAAAATAACATCAGTCAGAAATAAATAGTATCAATCATTCTGCTACTGCACAGAAGCGCAGAAAACTAGAAAGATGCAAACAGGGCTAGATTCTGTACTTTTTCTAGCTCTGTCTGTGACCCAGTAGCATTCTCCAATCACGGGTTTATTTATGATGGTGTCAAAAGTCTTGCTCTTAAGTGCCCATTTCTTATATCGGTGTTACAGCCAAAGAGAAGCTCTGATTTCAAAGATTTGATTCTTTATGAAGATCTGCTTCATACCCCTACCTGCCAGAGTAGTTTAAAAGACATTTCTTTCTTTTCAGTGATTCCATTGAACATGCTAATACAAGTGTTGGAAAGATAAATAAAATATTTTGCCATTGACAAGTACTGCAGGACCACCATCTGGATTGAGAGTATTTCTTAAATGATGCATTTTGGTGGTTCAGAAAGAAAAACACCAGTTCTTGGGTCAGAACTCCTGTTTCTTTGGCTTACAGAAAGTTAAAGCTAATGTCCATATGTAGGCTTCCCCCTCACCATTTAGGGGGTATTATAAGCCTTATTTCACAGGAAACAAATGATGGATTTATGAATTAGGTATAACATTACCATAACAGATAACCTGCATTTATATTATATTTAGTTATCTTTACAGTGAAGTTATACATCTTTAGTGAAGTCAAAATCAGTCTAGGGCAATGATACCAGAGAAACATCTTCTCTGCCTTATCCTGAAAAGAAAGGATCCAAAAGTAAGCATACCAGTCCCTGGAGATACTCAACAACAGTGGAGCAAAATGAGCCCTGGAGAGATCCCATTTAATTGTGAAGTAACTCCAAAATGTTAAGTTTTAGAGGAGTACTGGTTGTGTAAGTATTTGCTTCTATACTCCTCAGAAGGGATGGACGAGCTTCTGCTCCCCACAGTGGTGAAGTGTCATAAGAATATCCTCTTGTCCAAATGACAGGTGGCACAGACCGTGAATTGCCTAAAACCAAGAAACAGGGATATAGTGTTCCCACTTACAAATGTGCATGGTGCTCCAGTTCAGTTTGTATGGCTGGAAGGTCCCGTGGCAGTCAGGCGAGTCCCAGCCTGCTTGGCATTTACAGGTGTGCTCCACTGCTTTCCTTTATTTGCACAGCCCCTGCTCCAGCCCCCAGCGTGAAATAGAGCCAGAGCTTCCCTGAAGTAGGACAGACTTCTTAACATGACTTTTGCATTGGGCAGCAGCTGGTCTGGAAGAGCCTATGACCTCCTCTTGCCGTGGGACGTGGCCAAGGGTTTTGTAACCCACTAGAGAATGCAGCCCCCTGGGCTTTCAGCAGTCTCTGGGGGTAGAATGATGGGCACAAGCTGGAACACAGGAAATTCTACCCCAACATGAGGAGAAACTTTGTTTTGTGAGTGGCAGAGCCCTGGAACAGGCTGCTCAGGGAGGTTGTGGAGTCTCCTTCTCTGTGCTGCTGACCAAACCCAGGTGATTTTGATATTTATTCCACAAGCTGAGCAGGAGATGAAAGGCAGGTGTTCCTTCAGTTTGCACAGCTCCGGGGAGGTAATTTCTGTTCTGAGCTCTAGCTTTTTCGGAGCGTTTGAGATGCTCTGAAGGGAGGCAGGAGTATGATTACCATTGGCAATCAACACAATTAGCCCAGGCAGGCCATGTCTGAAAGGCCTTCTGCATTCATGGCCAATACTCACTGTGCGGCTGGGAGAGACAGTGGAGGTTTGTTTCCAGTTCCCACTGAAGAAAAACGCTATGAGAACATCCTGATATATCATTCTTTCAGAACAGAAGCTATATAATTGAGCATATCCATTAAGCTTGCCACTAAATATTAAGTAATGAACTCCATTTCTCTGAAGACCAGTACTTCACACGGTAAAATTAACAGGACTGTGAGAGCAGCCATTGACCAGCATGAGCAGCCCTTCCACAGGTGTACGTTGGGCAACTGGGGAACCAGGTCTTTGCCTCCAACTTGTGGAAGTCAATAGAGAAACTTGTATTTTGACCAAATAAAAGTCAACGCCTACTTTTAGAATTCACTCTTCACCTTAGAAAATGGAAGTTAGATAAAGATGTTCCTCTTGCCTTGCTATGAATACAGTTTTTTAAAGCCTGCCAGCGTCAGCATTTAGGCAGAAGCTGAGCAAAGTACAAAACCTCAAAACATGCAAATAAATCAATCATTCCTGTGTTATATATCTCACTAAAATATGATCCAAAAATAATTTTAGTTGTAGTTTTCAAACTTCAGCATTGCATAAACTAAATACCCCGCAGCACTATTGGACCGGCTTCAATTACAAAGTGAAATAAATACACACTGGGATGCGTCTTTTGTTACTGCTATTTTACTTTTCCTTTTGCCTTCAAAAAATTGTACTATAACTCATAATACTTGATAAGTGAAAATTAGAAATGTCATTTGAAAGAGTGAAGTAATTTGATTTTGTGTTGTAGATTTCTAACACGTCTATGGAAATATTCTCACCTATCCCAACTACCTTCCACCTCAAGTATTTAAGCAGGGTTAGGGCATGCCTAAGAGATGTATGTGTGAACTTTTCTGGAAAAAAAAAAAAAAAAAAGAATTTAATCTCTGACTTTTACAAGCAGAGACTCAATTTCTAGATATGAGTTCTTTGCCTGCTTTTCAGTAAATTTTACTTTATAGCTATTTGGAAAACTGTACCCAAGTCTTTATTGTGCATGACACTTGGAGTTCTTTTCTATTGACTTAGGCTGCTTCTTGCCAAAGTCTAAATCCTGGAAGCAGGGTCACTGGGATGTGGAGAAACATATAAGGAATAAAATTACTTTGGGTGGAAATAATAATAAAAAAAAATAAACAAAATAAACTTTCCCCTTTTTATGGTCATGTTTACTTCACAGACAGTAATAACAGAACCAAACTAAGCTCTCTGTTGTGGGAAGATGCAGGTATTTTTGTGCATTCAACACTTTTATTTGCTACAGGAGTCTTATGGTTCAGACCCATACTCCTGGATGTGGATAATGGAAAGAGCTTTATCTCGGCACCCCTTATTTCTCAGACCTCTATTCTGCCTTTAATTCCTCACAGTTCTTTCTTTTCCCTTCATGAACTTCCACCATTTTATTTCCCTTTGTCTCTTTTTCCAAATTCATGTTGGCTATCTGGACATAGGAATTATTGAATTTTTGAGGACTTGGGTTGTTATAGGATTATTTTTTTCTCATGGGTACTTTTAAAGGGCTATTTTTATTTATCTATATGAAAATATGATAAGTTTGTACCCCCAACTTCTATCTAAGTGGGAAAACATAACCCCAAATTTTTCGGTGATTTGCTTTTACCAGCTGTCAGTCTTTCTTCACATAAATGAACAAGAAGCTATTCAAGAAACAGATCAGTCATCGCTCCCTCTGATTTTTAAGCTGTATTTGCTTGAACTCTGGGTTTCAGCATGGGTGAGAGCAATGCAGAGACCTCTCAACTGGTTGCGCATCCTCTCTTTATTACCTGGAGCGATGAAGCTTTAGCTCTCTGCTCACCCCAGTTTGGTCCCCAAAACATAACGTTTTACATCCTCTCTCAGTGGCAAGAAGCGCCCAGTAGATGAGGTGATGAGATGCTTTGCAGGAATGTGCCTTTCTCAGCTGGGAACAATCCCCACAGGCAGGTGAAGGCTGCGCTGTGCCAGTCGGCTCCGTCTGTGTGACACGAGCTATTGGAATAAAAAAAAATAAAAGAAATATTTCACTGATTGCTATTTCCTCTAAAAGCAATAGTGTCTCTTTCCACTAGGATGGAACTGCAGAGGAACACGAGTGTATGAGTTTAACCCTTTGTCCTCAAATTCAACTGTTGACTTCCAGATAAAAGTTCCTCATGTTTAAAGCTTCCCTGCAATTTCTACTGGTCTTCAGGAGACTTCAGGAGACTCGGGCTTTGTGAGGGAGGAAGGAAGGAGGCCAGCTGAGATGAGGGAGATCTGATGACTTCCCAGCAATGCAAACAATCTCAGCCTGTGTTTGCTGATTTTTTCCTAGCATGGCCTGAGGTTTGCAAATGCACCAAACCACAAACCCACAGTTCAGTTTGCAAAGGCCAGAGACCAAGATCTAATATTTACAGTCAGAGAAACAAATATTTTACACATTTATATTATGCCTTTACTTAGCAGAGAAAAAAAAACAACAAACCACCAGCTTTCAAGGCAAAACTGAATCAAATCTATCAACTCTCACCTGCACTCACACTGAAGTCCAATCAGACTATGAGTTTCACACTGTTTTAAAGCAAAATCAAAAGAATCTTCAGTTCATTTGTTAGGAAGCATGGATTCACCTGCAGTTCTGGTGTTACAGTGTGTAGCTGGCTCAGTGATCGCCCACTCCGGTAGCAATAACCCAGCCGGCTGGGTGAAAGCTCACATGGGGACCTCAGTCCAGCTTACACTGTCGTGGTTGGTGCTGCTTTAGAATCACACAGATAAAATGGTTGGATTCGTTCTCAGAGGTCTGTAAGACAATCCATCTATGTAAGTTCATAGTAATAGTTTTCATCACCTTAGAAAATACTTAGTCTAGTAAACATGAAAAGAAACAACATGAACAGAAAGGCACAGGGTTTTTTGTTTTCAGATTACTAACATCTGTGTCTTGGGAGTGTTTCTTATCTATAGAAACATCTGTACATTCTTAGAAATAAGTGTACCTGGATCAATTATTCCAGGTGAAGCTACACGTCTCTATGGTTAAGACATTTTTGGTACACAGGTTGATAGGAAAGGAGTTTCCTCAAGTACCTCTGCACTAAACTATTCAGTCTAGCCACATCCTGCCAAAACAAATATTAAGAGGGTAAAATAAAGATAATTTTTGACACTGATCACCTCTCTCTCCTGGGAAAGTCTCAAACACTGTTGGGCCAACAACTCAGGAGCAGTCACTTTTACCTCTCATACACATACTTCTTGGAGGAGCAGGAAAAGTAGAAATAGTTGCTGTGAAGCTTGAAAGCATCTTGATGGCACTCATAAATTTAAAACAATGTTATGCCCTTCCCAGGCTATGTAAGGAAAGATACTAGTCAGGGTGTCAAACAGCCTTTCCTGTCCTAGGAAGGCAGGACCCATTTGTCTGAGCAAAGAGTGACTACAGAAACTTGAACACTGCTGGTGCTCTGGGACCAGGTGACCAGTCCCTCAGGTCGGGGCTGAAGATGGCAGAAGGCTATTTGAGATAAGCACTGGGGAGAAAATCTGCCCAAATGCATATAAAGATAAGTTTTCTTGTCCTTTTGTAGCAGTTGAGGGTAAGAATGGATGTCATCCCTTTTATCATGAAATATTAGCATATGTCATTTCAGCTTTCTAAGCTGCATAGGGGAAGAAAACTAAGACAAGAGTGAGAAAAGACAAAATCCCGGTGAGAAAAGAAGAAATCCAATGGGATGAAATCTAACGGGAGTTCTGCCTAACAGAAGCCTTTTCAATGCTCTTGTGGGGGATTTTGTACTTCAGCAATATGGTACTGCCTGCACCAGCTTCTGCAGTGCTACATCATATGATGACTGTGAGTGAACATCCAGGAGTAAATCCTTGACTAGCAAGGTCTAAAAAGTAATACAACAGTTTATTTGATAATAAATAACACTGCAAGGTCTAAACCTAAAGGGTTTATAGACAGCAGAAATCAGAACTCCTCTGTCAGGTGGCTTGGATTGGTGAAACTAAAAATAATACTTCACAAAGAGCTACTCTGTCTTCCTCTTTTTTTTTTTTTTTTTTCCCTTTCCAAATGAAAACACTCATTCGGAAGCAATGTTTTGACTGAGCAATACAAAGGCAAAACCTGAAAACAAAATAGTCTGCATTTGGCACCTGTGTTCCTAGCCAAAACTCCTGTAAATATTGCCTGAGCTTATGTGCTCATTCTTCCCGGATTGGGAGGCAGGCTCAAAGAGGGTTGTCTTCTTGATCTCTGAGCGAGCTCCCACAGCAGTGGTGGCTGGTGGAAAAACAAACCAGACGCACTGTACACAGGCACCCAGCCAACAGTACCTGGAAAATGAAAATAATAATTTAAAGGGGAAATACACACAGTCCATGTGCACAGAACTAATTCATTCTGGGAGGACCGTCATTAGAGATTAGATGGTAAAATGAGTGTAGAAGAGAGTGAAGAAAAATAGTGTTTGCTGCTTAGTACACAGTCTGCAATATACTGAAGAACATTGTCCACCATCATCACTGGCCTTACTCAGCCAGAAGCTTTTAGAGTAACAAAATTCCTCTGGTGAGTCATGAAGTTTATGGTGTATCTGATGCTATTTTTGACTGCTGGTACTGTGCTGGCTTCCTGGGAATTAGGTCACATTCAGCGGCGTGGATCATACTGATCTTCCACACAACAGGAGAGGAGGACCTAGTGAGGGTCCTAAGGGGAGCTGCAACGAATAAGAAGGGGCTCGTGCTAAACTGATTACGGAGTTATGGGGGTATTAGGTCATTTGCTCTTCAGAACATGAATGACAAGTCCTTGGTTCTGAAGCGTTTACTGTTGGACTCTGCAAAAACTTGAGACAAAGGAAATAAGGCAGAGGAAATGAGTTCTGCTGCCTTTTGCGTAGACATTATGGACCTGGGTGAAAGCCTCCTAAAGACCGTAAGACAAGGTACCTCCATGGATTTTAAAGCAGGTTCCACGTGTCTGTGTCTTGTTCATGTTGCTGAAGCCTGCTGTTCTGCTGGATCACCATGGAGACATAGGGGTTTCCTCTGCAAACCACTTTTGTTTTATGGGCAGCAGTTAAATGATGTCATGTCACTGCAGGCATGTCTGTATAAACCTGTCATCCCCCACCAGGATCTTTTCCTTGACTATGCACAATCCTCCTGCTGGCTGTAAGCACTGTGGGGGAAAAAAGAGAACAATTTGCACATTCTTAATTGGTGAATACAGATTTTTCTCTTTACCCAAATTACTCCCCTTCCCTCCCCTTCTTTCTTCCTTCTTCTCTCCTCCCTCCTTCTTTCCCTCCTCTTTGTCTTTTTCCTTCATATAGACTAGATTTGATTCCCTGAGACTTTAAGTGGTGGAGACTGGCTAATGGTCCCTTGCTGCACTAATATCAGAGCAGTAATATCATTATTTAACGAAGGTGAAGAGCTCTACCCTGTAAGGTCCACAGCGCCATAAGGTGTGATTAACATTAATATCATTAAGGAAGATTTATGTCTTTCAGGATTGGAATTCATGTCCTTGCAACTACAGCCCTAGGATTTTGATAGAAAAATGAAAGACTGAAAAGTACAAGACACTTTTGTTCAAGTCAGTGACATCTAATAGCCAAAGGAAGAATGAAAACTAAATTATAATGAGAAATAATTTATCATATAAGACAGAGAGAAAGAGGAAGTAAACCTTAAGTGAAAGAACCATGAAAATAAATTTAAAAAAAAAATATATATGTATACAATTTCCTCGAAGGAAATCAAATGGTGTTTGCTTGGCTGTTACAATTCTTAAAAAAAGGGCTAACAACATCATTTTACATTTTAATGTGGGATATATCTTGGTGTCTCAAGCAAATGGTTGGAATTCTGCACCGTTAATTCCTGTAACACTACTGTCATGAAAGAATGCATTCTTACAGAGATGTAGTTCTATGGGTTTGTTGGGTGCTTTTTTTTTTTTTTTTTTTTCCTGAAGAAATGATAAAAAGTAAACTGAATATGCAAAGAATAAATGAAAGTGAAGAAAGGTCTTTTGTTCTTTTGAGTAATCTCTATCTTAAATCTTTTTTTCCAAGAGGCGGATGTAGCATCGGTTACAGCTCTAATCGGAATATTCTCACATTTTTGTAGAAGAGCCAAAGAATATACAGTTTACAGAAATCTTGAGAACTGCTTCAGGTGAGATGACAGATATAGCAACAACTTCCTACCCCGAGTTCTCCCTCTGCTTGACAGCCAAGCCAAGCAATGCAACGTGAAACAAAACAAAACAAAACAAAGCAACAGATGTGTTCACAGCTGCGCTTTGTATTCCAGAAGATAGTACGGCAAGTAATGCTGGCTAGTCAATGCTAAAACTCCCACTGCATTAAATGGAAACACAATTTCACCCACTACATCAAGTGTAAACTAAGCTTTTTATACTCTAGTAACAAAAATAGTCATTATCGTTTAAAACAATCTAAAAAAATCAAAGAAATCTCTCTTTAGAAAAAGTAGAAAATTATTCTAAATGCTGAATTTAGAACTGTAGTTCTTTCAGACTGCAGTATGCTTAAGCTCCAGATTTTGGCTTTAGCTGCTGGCCAGGTGAGCTTCCACGTTTGCCTTTCTCTTTGTGGAGACATTGCAGTGACTTTTCCTCCTCTTTCAAACCAGTCATATTTTGTGCTATATAGAATTTTTTTAATCTGGAGATTTCTAACCTCATGGCAAGTTTTTTGATGATAGGGCAATGGTTTGAAAAATTATTGGCTAGATTGATGGATGAAGAGACACACAGGCACGGGACTGTAAAATTTGATTTTTAGGGAGCTGGGTTAGGTTTCCTTAAACAAACATTCATCCAGAGGCTGGAATCCAAAGCTCCTCTCTCCCTGCTGAGTGCTTCTTTGCCTGTAGCAAATATTTTTTTTCCAGGCATGAACCTGGAATCTACAAACATCACGGTTTATGTTGTATTCATGGCAGGTTACCCAATTCAGGACACTCCAATGCATAAAAAGAAATACCATGTCCTAATTTTAGTCTCACCATAAAATTCATGTGTAGGTAGCATGTTTGAACCCCATATGAAAAGTACTAACACTTCCTGCAAGAAGCCAAGATGTGGAGCTCCAGAAGAGCTCTACAATGAATGGCGAGATGAGAACTTTTTTAGATTCTCTCTTTTCCATATAAATGTGCTTTTTTTGGCCCAACTGCTGCACAGCAATTAAAGCATGTGGTTAAATAAGAGCACATGAGCAGCCCAGTTAAGTGGCTTACCTGCCTCCAGTAAAGAATGAGCTTTAGAGACTGGAACCTTTAACAATCTGAATGTTTTCTTTGTAATGGCATTGTAAATAGCTATAAGGAACTCAGAAACCTTGAATTCTAATTTGTTCCCAGGTATTCTTTAATGTATCCAGGAGGCATCACTCGTCTTGTCAAGCAAATCCTCTTTCACGTGTTACAACTTTTTCCTCCAGACAGCTTTTATTAGGTTATAGCTGGGAGTTAGCCATTGAGCCAGTGGGCAAGGCTGATTTGTTTAGCAGCAAGATATGGAATTTACTTGTTTTCTTGGCTTAACTTCCTCCTACAGGAATGTCGGTCTCATGCAGGCAAAGACCAGATGACATCTTCAGAACATTTCAGGATTTTCTTCTTTAATTTCAGATCAGTTCTGTGGAAACTGCATTAAAAAGTAGCTAATTATTTCTGAAAGGGTGATTGTTTCATGGAGAAGTGCAGCGTAAGAGGTGCCTGCAAGGCCCTGAGCCCTGGGTCTGGCCTTCCAGCACGAATGATCTATACTCCAATGAATGAAAACACAACGGGGTGACAACTGGGGTGTCACACCTCGCACCGGGGCACCTGGCTATTGGTGGCAAAAGGCTTGTTCATCATGCTGTGCAAGTGAAAGGTGGTTGTAGAGAGGTGGGGTTCAGTCTCTTCTCCCAAATAACAGGTGATAGGACAAGAGTAAATTGCCTCAAGTTATGCCAGGGAGGTTTAGATTGCATATTAGGAAAAATTTCTTCACTGAGAGAGTTATCAAACGCTGGAACAGGCTGTCCAGGGAAGTGATAGAATTGCCACCCCTGAAGTTATTTAAAAGACAGGTAGATGTGCTTTGGGACACGGCTTAGTGATGGTTAGATTGATGGTTGGACTCAATGATCTTAAAAGGTCCCTACCAACCTAGACCATTGTATTATCCTATAAAGCTATCAACGCCAACATTAATATGTTTTTAGTGCTTTCCAAGGAGGCCCAAAGTCACTTTCCACCTATAGATTGGAAACACTTCAGTAGTGGGAGCAGCCTACCTCTGCCATGATCCAGTGATTGAAAATGATTCAAAGTCTTCAATCCAGTTAAAGTGCCCACTCAGCAGATATATTTAATCCAGCCTTAAGTGAGCAGGCTCTTTGGAGGGAGAAGTTTATTTTACTGAATGGGTTAAACAAGACAATCTAGGCAACAAGACAGTCTCCTCCGAGAGCTGGGGCATAAAAGACCTCTTGTCTCTCTGTCATTTTATGTGCCTGCTGGCTTAATTTCTCTCTTACTGGTATAAAAGACCACCCACCATGTGGCACATGGCCACTATTTTTGTGGAAACTATGATAATATCGATTTATTGTGGTTCTGTCACTGGCTTCGCAGCAGGACTGGAGAACTGCCGTGTTCTCATAGAGTTTGATCCAAAACCTACTGAACCTACTGATGATGGGAATAGCTTTGTTGACTTCAGCAGATTTTGGAGCAAGCTGTAAAGAAAAATACAGGATGATTGTGAAAAACAAGCTTACAGAACCCTTGACTTGTAGCACAGATAAGTTGAAGGCTTTTGCTAAACCAAATAACTATTTTAATTTAATCTCTAGTAGAAAAATAGGATAAATTAAATGCTTGCCATATGGTGAAAATATGTTAAGCTTCAAAGAAGTAGAAATAATTAAATACAACTATGAAAAGTTTTTTTAGGTTTGAATAGTATGCCAATTTCAATATTATAAAACATATATATATATATAATCCTATTAAAGCTCATTTGGAAAGAAAAAAAAATGGAGCCCTTTGAATAATGCAAACCCTTGGGTCACATTTTTCACCTGCATATTTATTTTCATTTGAATCAAGACTGCTCTAAGATTTTGTGTCACCTCCAATGGACATCAACTATTTCAATTTCTTCTACACGGAGCATCAACATGAACCAGCCTTTGAAGATAAAGGAATGAAAAGTGAAAAACAAATAAATAACCTCAGAAACAGTGGGTTACTCTAGAATCGAAAGGAATATTAAAACCAAAGCTGCTCCAAGGACCTGATGAAGAAAATATCCTCCTCTACAAGCTCCTCCCTGTTCTTTGCTAAGTAGGGTCTGACAGAAGCAATTATCTCAGACATTTTTCCCAACGGGTTTCAAGCACTGCAGTTTGTGAAATCACTAGCGTTTGCTCTACCTCCTTGTGCTTCTCTGTCTCTGAAGGTAGCAGAGGGATTTTGGGTACAAAGGGGCAAACTTAGGCTTCCCTTGATCTTTGCTCCTTTGCCCTGCCATGGAGAACTTGTGCACTTTTCAGTGTGGCACCAGCACTGCAGATGGCCGTGTTTTGCACTGCCTGGCAAACCAAAACACCCAAGGACGCAGGGGATTCAGATGCAGGAGAGATCCTGGAGCATGAAGCAGATGCTGTGCACTGCTGGCTTGCACCCTGGGGCTGTCCTGGTGTCCCAGTTTACATTTGGGTTGTGTCTAGTTCTTTTACTACAGCTTTGGATCAGTTAACATCATGCTTGCCTTATTTTCCACATCTACAGTGTGTAGAGTAGCAGTTGCTGAAATCAAAGTGGTAAAATGAGAAAACCTGAGCTTCTCACTCCCTTTCCAGTTCTACCTGTCTCACAAAGAAAACTGATAATCCAGATCAAGGAGCTTTATGAATAATCCTGGTATAAACATTGTAAACGGTTTAGAAGTGCCATCACATGCAATAAATACCCACATTCCCACACCTACAAGCTCCTCTTTAAAATTTCTCTGCGTCAAGGAGTAGTCAAACATGCGAACACTCATGGAAAACCTAGCCCAAAGAACAAGGACAATGGCTCTATGAATTTCCCCTCCACTGTTCTTCCCCAGAGATGAAGAGCTATCATACAGCCCTAAATCTTTCGGTAGCTGCTCGCCCACCACAAAAGTCACTATGATTTCAGGTGAAGGAAATGTTACATCTGATGGCAGAGAGCAGTTGCAGCACTGGGCAACTTTTTTACAAGGTCCCTTTCAGTGCAGGGCCCTTTTACACTTGCATTCACATTTTTTTCCAGATCTAAATCCAATGCTTGCCACTTACCCTTTCTCCTTGATTATTCCTGTTATTTATTTCCACAGGGCGATGCACAGGGACCTCGAACAGAACACCATTGCCCCAGTAGATCTGACCAAGATACAAAAACGTCACTTCTGTTCCAAACGGTTTACAAACTAATTGCATTGAAGAGTTCACCTTTCCTTTACGTTATCTGCAGAAGTTAAAGGGATGGCAATTTCCCAAACTGCTAGATAGGTTACTGTCTACGGAATTTCAAAGCCTTCTCCTTTTTCAACATTTATGCTGTAATAAATATAATAAATAGACCTGAAGATAAAGCTGTCTCTTCCTTATTTATTCCTACTGGTCTGTCAGTAATTCCATCACTAAGGCCACATTCCTGCTGCAGCTTTTCCTCAGGTTTGGTTCTCTGTTGATTTTAATTATGACATTTGCACTGAAGTGCATCCTCTCTGCTGAGGGTAATGGACTCGGTCCAGCTTGTCCTAGCTGGGGAAAACCTGCCCTGCTCAAAGAGGAATCTCACATTTGGTGCTCTTTGGATTAAAGTAAGTGCAAAATCATTTCATTTATTATTGCTGTTTGGTAACAGCACTGAGAGTTAAGAAAGTCCTTCAGGAAAGAACATCTGTTTATGTCTCCCTCAGCATTCACCAAACAAAGAGCTGCACTGTTTTTCCCAGCACATAAAGTCAAGTTCCTAAAAATGCAGTCAAAATTTTGGCTTTACAAAGGAATTTTAAAAATTCTTTCTCAAATATTCATTTGGTTGGTCTACCTCCCATGGGATGTGCAGTGCTTTTTGATTTGTCTATATGAGTAAGTGCAATCACAAAGCTTGTGTACATGCAGTTGTTTTGAGGCTGGGGTTTTATGACAGGGAAAAATTAACTGCAACTGAAAATGTCTTTCCTTATGAAATCAGATCAATTCATTACATAAAAATTATTATTTTAAAGTACTCAGGATATTTCCTCCAGTGAAGGAAAAAAAATAATTTACCTCTTTAAAAATTCTTTGAATAAAAATGGGATCAATACTTTCTCCTTTTTGACAATATTAAATACATACATTTACGTGGCAAACTGCACCAACTTCAATAGGATAAATACAAATGTATGTGGAAGACAATATAAGCTTATAAAACTGAATTAAATATGATCTTTTGCTGTAGTTGTTGCTTACAACTAAATACCAACAGCCAAACAAGACACCAGTGACCTGGTGAGTCTCTAATATAGAAAGGTGAATCTGAGAGGCTTTTCAATTTGTGTCACTATTGACAGAAAAGTAGAGAGAATTTTACACTTGCTATTTTAGCAGTCTAAATGGTTATAAAGATTACAGAACTGTCCAGAAGCTTTACCATTTAAAATAAAAATCTTGCATTGTATTATCATTTTACATCAATACAGAATCATTGAATGGTATGGGTTGGAAGGCACCTGGGCAGGGACACCTGCCACCAGACCAGGATGCTCAAAGACTCACCTAGTCTGGTCTTGAAGCCCTCCAGGGATGGGGCATCCACGGGTTCTCTGGACAACTTGAGTCAGGGCCTCATCATCCTCAGAGTAAAGAATTTCTTCTTAATATCTAATCTAAACCTCCCTTTTTTCAGTTTAAAACCACTACCTCCTGTCCTATCACTATACTTCCCCATAGAGTCCCTCCCCACCTTTCCTGTAGGCCACTGTTCAAACTGTTTCCTGACACCTACCTTCATACACAATGGCTTCCTTTGATCAATTTAAAGCTGAGCATTCTGCACAAGGACTAATACATTTGTCTGTATTTGATATTCTACATGTTATTTTAACTGGAGAGGGGAAAGACTGAATTATCACAGCTAAAGGAGGTACCTAAAAGGTAAACTTAATCAAGAGCTCTTGGATAGACTAAAATATTAGCTAGGTGTTACAACCATACTCCTATGTGTTTCATACCTTGAGGTTTTTTTTATTCAAAGAAACCTTATAAGTGTAAATTCACCCCAGGCAATGTGTAGGATCATGTTTTCCACAGTGGTGAAAAACACTATTCTTTTCAACGTTGTTCTTTGTATATAAAAATATTAAGCTGTATTCCATCAAGAATGCTTCACCTTCATAGATGTAGTTGGTAAAATCCTTGAAAAAAAACCAGTCAGTCAGTGATCATAATTGCACTGAACAGCAGTTTTCCCACAAAGGAAGAAGCTATGACAAGCACCGCTTAAACCTTATAACACCCTTTTAATTCATTCCTCCCATGGATGGTCAGCACAAGTCATATGAATTTTGTAAAGCCATACCACAAATAAGGATAAAAACGTGAGAATTTCAGCTAGTCAGCTCATTCTGATTAACTCACCAGCAAATTAGAAAATCAGTGGAGCTTGCTTTTTGGGGAAGTTCATGTGTTTGCTCCAGGTCCCAGTGTGCTTCACTGGCTGTTTAGGATAAGAAAAGAACACCATGAGTTTCTAGATAAAGTACGTAAACTACTGACCTAACTATATAAAACAATCTCTCAGGGAATTAACAGATCAGAGGAAAAAAGCAGCCAAAAATTAACATTATCAGCCAAAACTTGATGACAATTAGTGGTAAAGACAAAATAAAAGCTAAGAAAGAAGGAAATGTACCAAAAATCTGGACTACTACTATTATTTTCTACAGACTCCACTGTTGATGGGAAACTCCTGCATTCGCTTATAAATGCAATTTCTAGTAACCTGGATAATACAGACAGTAAAAACTGAAATCCATTCTTTCTATGAGGATCGAAATATCTAAGAAAAGGCCAAAACCATGTTTGCTTGGTTGGTTGGTATTTTATTTTATTTTATTTTTAAAAACTATGAATAATTTAACTTCACTTTTGGGGGAGAAAAAAATGTTCTTCAGTGAATGGTTAATTTCAGAGCGGGTCTATGAACAAAGAGTCCTGATAATCTCCCAAGGTTCATCTGCTACTAAGAAGGTTCTCTCCATAGCCAGAGTGATTAGCTGGAGCTCCAGCAAGAAACAAGACTCTTGTGCAGCTGTGTTGTGTTGAGGCATCGAAGAACCGTGGATAGATACAGATTGTATCTTGTTTTATAATGGAAAACAGACACAGATAAACGAGAAGGCAAAATGGCTAACTTCAGCTGGGGGTCTGGGGGCTGAGTTAGGACTGTCTCTCTTCATGGAGGAGGGAAAAATGTATATTTATGCTCAAGAGCATGAATATTCCATTCCATTAATGGTAAGGGACATGGGAAATATTTTCTACTAAAATATAACCTAGGACTACATCAAAAAAAATCTTAAGTAGTGGGCTTGAAGCCATTCAAGAACAAGATTTGGAGATCAGAATAGAAAGCTCTATGAAAATAACTCAGTACTCAGCAGTTACTGAAAAAAAGGAAACCGAATGTTTACGAGTTAGTAAAGGAGTAGAGAACAAAACAAAAACCATCTTTATGCCAATTTTATTATCTGTGGTGTGCATAAATCTTGAATGCTATCTGTAGTTCTAGTGTCTCCCTGTCTCAGAAAGGGCATAACAGTAGAAAGAAAGTCATTGTATGTGTAGGAAGGATAATCGAGGAAGAGCTGGATTCTGCACAGACACATCAGGATGATTCAACCTGGAGAAGAGATGGCTGAATAGCAGCATGAAAGAGTTCATCTGCAGTAGGTCAGACACACAGTTGTGCTCTGTTCATGAAACTGAGCAAGCAGACAGCATCCAAAGGAAATGCTTCTCCAAGTAGGGTGCAGGGCTGTTGTGGAACTCCTTGGACCAGGGTGTCAAAAGTCTTCCTGTGTTAAAAAAAAAAAAAAAAGTGGTTGCTTGAATTCAGAGAAGAAACATCAGAGGGCTTAGGAAACCCAGAGGAACTAGGTCTTATTTCTGGGAAGTCTCTAGATCAAATTGTTGGAAGTTAGGAGAGGGTTAAGAAGTACCACTGCCTTCTTCCTCTGCTCATTAAGCCTTTCCATTCAGCCATAGTTGGAGACAACATACTGGGTTAACTGGTAACACTTAACCTGCTACAGCTGTTCTTGTGTTACGTTAGATTCCCTTCAGTCCTGTAACAACTACCTCAATTGCATGCATAAAGAAGTAACATTAAAATAATTTGACATAGCATGTAGTTTTAAACTGAAATTTAGCAGCTGTAAATATGGGGCACCATAAAATGATACTCTGGGATTTACTGTCTGATATTCTTCATGCAGCAATGGTCACAGAATTAGCAGTAAAAACGTGTTATGAGAGAAGGGCTGTAATATCCAGACATAGGGCTACACTTTGGAAAATGAGCTGCAGAGATCATCAATTTCATTCCCTTAATATTCTGAAGACTATGTCATATAATCCCTTTTATAAACTGTTCAGGCTTCATTATGGTTAAATTTATTGGCCTCCATTTTTCCTGGAAGGCTGTTCCAGAAATTCACTGCTCTGCTGATTAGAAACCTTTTAATTTCCAAGTGAAATTTAATATGACAAGTTTATACCGTTCTGGAGAAGTGTTACAGTTGCTCTCCACACATACATCATAGAGCGAATACCAACAAGGGAAAAGAGCAATTCAAGTTAAAAACAATAACGGCACCAAAGCATTTCTGGCCGAGCAGTTTCCTCCAATTTTAGATGCAGATCCCACTGCAACCTTTAATTCTTCTGTAATAAGCTACTACTGAGGGAACTCAGTCTGTTCTGATCAGCTCTGTTTTATATCTACAAATGCATATTAACCTCTAAGTAATGAATCATTGGGCCTGTCATAACTCTAATGAACAGGTTTCTTTCTGAGGGTGTTGATAACCTAAAAGCGCTCACTTGTTTTTCCTGCCTTGAATTACACTGGAGCTGTGAGGGCATCTCCAGAGAGTTCATCTACAGAGATGGAACCAGAGACCTCTGGATCTGCAAGGCACGATCGTTTCCATTTACAGCCTATAGGGCAGCTGCCCTAGCCCAAAGAGAGAATGCACTCACATGCTCTGGCCTGTGACCCGCTGGAGGGCTCCAGCCTGGCAATTTCTTGGTGAGGGTTGACCCAAGATGTGGCTGCTCAGCCGCAGTGGTGCCACTTCTATTTTGTATCTGATTCAAGTCAACCACTTTTGGGGGACGAGGTCTGTGCCATCCTTTTACAGCACATAGCCCTGTAGGGTGGTGGTCTTGACCAAAAACCTTTCAATGCTACAAAAATACGAATATAAGTGGTGCTTGCAGGTCATTTGCCTGGATTTTAAAAATATGTTTATTGTAGGCACTTCTGGTGTTCCTCCAAACATACTAAGGAGAGATGGGTGGCTCAGTGCTCCCCCACATAGAGGGCAGAGCAGAACAGGATACTGTCAGTCACTTTCCAGAAATAACTAGGAGTAAATGACTTTTAATTATAGTTCCTACAATTTCCAAAACCTTTACCAGGCTATTTACTGTGTGTTATTGCAAATAAAAACCTAGACTATACGACGTTTTCAGACCAATGGGGAAAAAGAGAATAGTTACAGTTTTCCCACCATAAGGTTCAACAATAGACTGTTTCTAGTTCCATTTCTAGTAATGATTCAAGGCAACCAATTTTGGAGGTAAGACACATTTCTTTACCACTTGGCACAGAACTGCTGGGCAGGAGAATAGCAACCTACAGGAACTAAGAAAACACAGTTGTTACCTGAGTTAGTGAGTCCTATCTCACAACAACTACATTTGTTCCTTCATCTACTTTCAAATCTCATTTTCTACCATTTGTACCTCATTTGTGTCCCACAGTTCTATCAGCCCTCCAAACCCATTCTTCTTTGTTGTTCTCCTGCAGGTGATGGCCAGACTGAATCCTTCAGGATGTTCAAGCAAGGGTAGGAGAGATTCCCCTAAAGACATGATTTTTGCAGGGTCACATGCTGAAATAACAGCACTGAAGTCATCCCTCCCCCATTTATCAGTGCATGGGAAAAGGGTGACCGGAGCTCATGATAAATCTCTGCCTCCTCCTCAGCTGTGTTGAAAACTGTTCAGACACCACTGAAGCTCTGGCACATCATTTCTGTGGCATCACAGGGACGGTGACCAGGTATCCTGCACATTTCATCCATCTGACCCATTACAAACTCCTTTTGCAAAGGGGGGGCTTCCCTTTTGTTGGTGTGTAAAAACAGCACCATCATTTTGCAGCCTCACCCAACACAGGAGGCTACAACCCTCCTTGTTGCCTATTTTGATACCCCAAAAAATGGTACCTACAGGAAGGGTAGTTGCAGACGACTTCCCACCTCCATCTAGAGAGATTTTCTGGGCTTGGCCCCTGATCCTAAGAGAAGTAGATTATAGCAGTGTCTTTCGTTAGCCAAGCTAAGGGAATAAGAATAGGCAAGTGCTACCAATTATATTTCAACACAAAGCAGTACCCACTTAAGCATAAGCTAAAGGCCACAACTCCATTGTTAACAGGGGTGTTCTCACGGAAAGGCTTTGAACACACTGGGAACATTAAAGAGAAGATGTCTCGCATGTGCAATTACTCAACACATCTTTAAAACTGCAAACACTTGTTCACATGTGGTGAAAATTAGAGCTGTGAGCACTTGGGGAAAAAAAATCCCACCTGGCAGGCACGCTCTTTTTTTTACTTTAGAGTTTTATAGGAGCTCTCAGAGCTTGTTGGTCCAGTGAGAGCTGAACCAAAGTCAATGGAGGAAACTGTGAGAGAAGAAAAAGAAAATGCAGAGAAATGTGCTATATTTGACCAAAGATCAACAAATTTTTGACTCTCCCAGTCTGGCTTCCCCTCAAAAAAAGAAAAAAAAAAGAAAAAAAGAGGGGGAAAAAGAGAAAAATATGCATCTCTAGGTCTAAATATAAATATTGACAGCTCCTTGGCTTCTTCCTCTACTGGCTTGAAATGATGAGTTTGCAAGCTTTTCCACCCTGTCCTACAGGTGGGTTTGCTCAGCAGCATTCAGCAGGTCTGAGCTACTCTAGGAAAAATGGAGCAGGATCCAAGAATTCTCTGAGATTTCACTTCTGTGTCACATAAGGAATAAACATTGGACATGAACTCCACTAGTCACAAAGAACTAGTGACACCTTGGACAAGCACCGTAGTTAGCAGTTACCAAACAGCACCTATAGCTCACATTCAGAATATTATTTCCTTAGGACAAGGAAAAATATTATTCCCTTAGGACGAGGAAATAATACATAATTAAAAAAAAAATAATAAAAAAGCTCCTTAACCAAGGAGCTTAGACAAGACCACAACCATATAATGGATCCTCCAGACCATCTTTAAATACACCAAGAACCAGTATTATCTAGGAATCTGCTAGGACATTATGCCACAACTGATAGCTATCACCATAACTTCCCTGAATATCTTTGCAGTGTTCCCCACTGCATGTCTCCTGCTACCATTACAGAAAATACCTATTTCCTTATTTTGTATCACACATTAATATTGAATATTCTCTATGCTCCTAATACTATCTTGTCTCTCTACGGCTTGATTTAAGTGCTGAGAGTGACATAAGGACACCAAACTACGTGGAAAAAACAGCCCAAAAAATTGGCTGTTGCAATTCCTCATTTCCCAAGTCAGCTCCAGAAATCTGGGCTTAGGTGTCCTAGCAGACACCTAAAAGAACACACCTACAACAGGAAACCACCTTTATTCCATCAAAGGGAGAGATCTTTATTTCATTGGCTATTTGAACTGGAAAATATTTCTGGACTGGAGACCTGAAATAGTCATGAAAATGAAGACTTCCATTTTCCTCTAGCAAAATAAAAAGTAAAGTTGTCCATGACAAAATCATACACTTTGTCCCTTTTTCTATCAGTTGCTCAATACTCATTGCCTTAAACACAGGGCCCTTTTTTAGTGCTAGCAGTCAGATGTTTTCTGTAGCAAGATATAAGCCAGGTAGAGACACCAAGCTCTTGGTTTTGGCAGATGTTTCCATGTTAGAGATGCACAGATTACAGCGTGAACTTTTCCTCTGCATCTCTTCCATATAAATACCCTGACAAATTCATTAGTGCATCCAGTTCAGCTGGATTTACTACCACATACAAAATGACACTTTAAGAAACCTCTTAAGCTTTTTGAAAACTTTGTAAGGAAGTAAAAAGCTATATGGAGCTTAGCTGAGATGAAGACGGGCATTTTGAGCCAAAAAGCATGGAAAGTGTTGACAGTTTAAAGAAAGAGGAAAGTTGGAGAACAGACGAGATTTGACTAATATTTTTTTGATCCATCCAGAGGCTTGTTGCAATTACCCCTTAAATTTTCCTTAGGGACTCATTAGAATCTAGATAGTAATATCTGTCTACCATTGGTCTTCCTTTCTCTCCTCTAATGACAAAATGCTGATAGCCAGACATCATTCCATACACATTTATTTGTAATATAATAATGTTGGAACAGCGTCTGTGGCAGATAGAGGTAATTTGACGGGCTATGCTAGCCAGAGAAACTAAAAGCCTTGTTTCTGTTTAATATTTCCAGTCTGAAGTGGCAATAACCACAGTGATAGGAGAGCTCTAACAGCTACCATCAAACTACACGACCAGTATATTGGGAATAATTAAGTGGCAAACAAGTTAAGTTCTCCACAGTCTGCCACTATGCAATACATGGTATAGCACATTTAGCTGTATAAAAGGTAGATACTGAGGCTTTTTTTGCAAGACAACACAACACAAATGCTTGTCCCATGTGAAAGTGCACTTGTAGTAGCAAAAGGAAGCTATTCCCCATCCTTGGGAAACAGCAAGTCCCAGCCATAAGCTCTTTTTATCTGAGGTGTTGGTATAGAAAGAAGAGCTTTAAACACTGAATCTTTACTGGGGAAATTTCAAAAGTGATGACATACAGAGGGAGTCGTGTTACTTCCCCTGAGACTTGTTTGTAATGCCAATTTACCAAATGATGTGGCAATTACATTGAGTTTGGTCACATACAAACATGTTCCTGAAGGTGGGTATATTGCTAACATCTGTTGTTAGTACTGAGAAAAAATTTGCATTGCTGAAAACTAAATCCCACTTAAAACTGAACACTTACAGTCTTAAAATATAAATAATAAAATCAGTGTAACTCAGAAATTCTGCAAATAGACAAGGACCCTCTGTGTTGGTTCAATCATTAATTTTATGAGTTTTAAATGTAAATCAATCACAAAGCTTGATATTATGCAATGCCAGGAGAAATCCCATGCCTAACCAGCAACTTTTTTTTTTTCCCATGTGACATTTGAAGATTTTGGCTCAGAAACTAATATCAGGCATGCTGAAAGATTTTGGATATATATCTTGGCAAGACAAAATGCACCGAAAAAATATAATAAATTTGTTCCTCTGTCTTTGCAAGAACCTTAGAAATGGATCTTTTCAAATGAAAAACCAGGGAAATCTCTGCATTAGCTGTGGTCACATTTTGCTGCTTTTATTTTTCTTCTGGTTTACTTGCCATCTCTGACTCTGTACTTCTGGATCTCTCTTTGCAAACAGCATCTCTTTAATAGAGACTTTTATAACAGATTGAATTGGTTTGTGGTATAACTCATTACAGATATTCCCTGCCTGTGGCAAGGAGGCTGAAACTCGATGATCTTTAAGGTCCCTTCCAACCCAATCCGTTCTATGATTCCCTCTAACTGTAGCGATTAACTTGTTTGTTGCCTCATTTGTCTTTTACTGAGTTGCAGAATTGTAGGGGTTGGAAGGGACCTCTGGAGATCACCTAGCTCAACCCCCCTGCTAAAGCAGGTCCACCCAGAGCAGGTCGCACAGGAATGTGTCCACACAGGTTTTGAATGTCTCCAGAGACAGACTCCACCACCTCTCTGGGCAGCCTCTTCCAGGGCTCTGCCACCCTCAAAGTAAAGAAGCTCCTCCTCATGTTTAGATGGAACTTCCTATGTTCAAGTTTGTGCCTGTTGCCTCTTGTCCTGTCAGTGGGCACCACTGGCTTTTAGGTGTCTTTAGCTTCCAAACAAATCCTGAAAAAAGCAGCATGACAGAGTTTACTGAATACAAGATGGGACTTGTCACTACAAGAGCAGAATACGGCAACAGGGTGTCCTGCAGGAGAGGGAGATGTTGACGGTGCTGGTTGCATCAGCCACTCTGTGCCCTGAAATCTTTCCTCTCTTTCCCAAGTCGTGAACTGCCGCACGTACCCCTTACAAGAAGCAGGATGGCCCAAGGAAGGCTGGGCTAAGACTTGCCACGTGGTTTTATTCCTGCCTTGGTTATGCATATCAGCAAGACACTGTACTTCTTGGCACATTATACATTTTTTGCTTCTAGATACTACATGATCACTGGCATTCATAAACTTAAATGAGAGGATTATCCATAATTTACTGCCAAAGAACAAAGCACTTCTTATACTTCATCTTGATTCAGGACAACTATACCAGGAAGTAATAGCTGTTTTTCCAACACTGACAACAGTCTCCTCAGTGGGCCAGGGAGCCCAAATCACTGCTACTATTGCACAATTATTATTGTGCAATACTTGGAATACATTTGACAAAATATTTTATCATTTAAAAACAAATATATTGTAAAGAGGCTTTGAAATTATGTTTTCACCTTTCTTTTTTTTTTTTTTTTATTTTTAATTTCTTCTCTCACTTATTTATTCAAACCCCACTAGAATAACTCAATTCAGAAATCCTGCCAACATCCCATCTGGGTAGCACCTTGGACTGCTGTGCTGGTGCTTTTCATTCAGGCTGTTCATCCTGGGCCAGTAAAATGATTGTCTGTCTCCCTAAACCACAACCCTGCAAAGGTACAGCTCCCAGCCTGAAATGCACACCTCTCGGGAGCAACCACACAGGTTATTACGGCAGAACGAAAGGGAATCTGGAGCAGGGAGAGACACACCAATGGCAGGAAAAAGACCCACTGTGCAAATTTCGCTCATGAAGTCAAAGAGAAATGAATCATTCTCAAATGGTAGACATCTAAAGGTTGGATGGAACAATTTCTAAATATTAGTCAGACCAAAAACAACACACCGCTGAAATAAGGAGGGCATATAAGAAACCAACAAAAGCCAGGAAATTCAAAGCTGAGGCTAAAATTCCACTCTTAATTTAGGGCTGTTTTCTTTTTTAAAGAATACTGTTCAACTTAGTTGGGGCCACATAAGGTTGTTTTCTTAAGGTTTTACAAAACATACACAGGTTGGAACTTTTTGCCTTTTATTTAAATTATTTTTTGGTTCCTCCACGAATAAGAAAGAAACCAACTATTCAAGTTTTTGATTTTCAGATGTGTGACTGCTGTAACTCCAGTTTTCAGACACAGGCCAAATCTGCATTACACCAGGATGCAAAACACAGACCGAAGACCCCTGTCCCTGAAGTTTCTAATTGGAATGACAATGATGGAAGTGGAACAGAGAGAACCAGACCTAACGGTGGTGTTTCTGTAACGAAGCACCAGCCATACGGTTGCCTGCATGGGGGATTTAAATGCCAGCGGTGATTCTCAGGAGGGGCAGGAAGAAAAGCAGGTTACAGCAGCAGACATGTAACCTTTCTTTGAAGGAAGATAAGGGCTTTCTTGCTAGAACAGATCCAAGGTTTAGTAGAAATAGCTGCTATATAATCCACTGTAAACTCCAGAGGGGTAATTCTGTGTTGGCTGAGAGGGGGGAAAGAAAACAGTTGAACCATTCTCCATTCCTCTTTTTGCTCCTGGGCTGGAGTGAAGGAATTTTGTTTGTATTTACTTTACAGTCTCCAGGCTGATTTGTATTTATATAAGGCCAGACACGGGCATGTTTACTCATGTTGAGTAGTACATTAGTTTGCAAACAGTCCAAATGAATTCAGCAGGGCTGTTGGTGAACAGCATGAATTACACTCACAGAATCTGACTCCCAGCAGGATCTCTCAGAGACCCAACCAGAAAAAAAGTGATTTCTCTTTCTTTTTCTTTCTCCCCGGACATAATTACCACTTCATGTGGCTGTACCAATTACAGAAGCTGGGTTTTTGCTGAAGCACCAGGGTACGTTTCACCCAGCAGCATTGCAAGATCAAACCCCTGAATGCCAGAGAACAAGAGTGGGCGGACCACAGCAAGCTCTGAGCATCCCCTCAGCAGCTCTTTCTCCCCCGGGGAGAGCATCTCTCTTCTCAGAAGGGTTACAAAACCCTGCAGGAGGGAGTCCTTCCTTCCTGGGCACAGTCATTGCTCCAGCCTGCGCTCATCTGGTCCCTCGGAGCTTTCTTTTGCTTTATTCTGCTCTTTTTTTTCTGCTGCTGGCTGAGCCTGTTTGCTTTCTCTGAGCACGGAGGGCGGTGCTGGTGAGCTGTCAGCCTCCTGCCCAGGAAAAAGACTAGGAAAAGGAGAAAAGTTTGTCATCTAGCTCTGCATTTCTGCAGTGGGACAACTAACACCACCAGGAAAACCGCCGTGAAAGCCATTAAAATAGTAAGGCTAAAATGCCAGATTTAGCCACCTCTAGTGTCACCTTTTTTCTTTTTTTTCCCTTCCCAATTAGAAAGTTGTTGAAGCGTAAATTTTGTTAAGAAAACAAATTTTGCATCAGTACTCCAGACTTGTCATTGCTATTGGGCTGAATTGACAATGACATTGAAAAACACCAATTCTTGGACATTTTAGAGAAAGAATCATTTCAGAAAAAGAATGGGGAGTTTACAATTAGGTTTCATTTTTAATTATACAAAGGTTTCAGAATAAAAGAATATATGATGTGTCCTGAGGCTATCTGCATATTTTACTATCGTGTTACCTCTAATTTAGCCACTGAAATGCAAGAAGAGAGCTCTTGCACTTAACAACTTGAAATGTCTGTCTTAGTCTATCATTCATTTGGCTCTGCTCCACAGAACAAGAAGTACTTTTCATTCAGGTGTGTTTTTGATGAGTAAACTTGACCAGATGTTAAGTCTCCTTTGTATTATAAAGTGTTTTATGGCTCACATTAGTCAGCTGGAAAAGGGCAGATCATTTATATTCCCCTATACGTTTTTTTTGGGTTCAAGCTTCCCCAAAGGACTATGGGACTATATGAAAAATGTAGAAGGAAGAAGTGAACTATTGCAAATGTAACAATAGATAGCACAGAACTGAACAAATAGCTCTGATTTGCAGCATGAATTCTCTAAATATTGAATGTTATGAGACTACAGGTCCAACGGTTTATGTGTGAGAGCAAACTTCTCCCTCCGCTTGCCCACTTGGGAGATTAGAGCAATATTGAAAACATATTCTCTTCCTTGTAGAAACAGTCCTGATGATGCCCATAGGTGAGAAAAGAGCCATTGGCTTTTCGCATATAGTAACACACCAATATTGCCAGATTTGAAGGTTCCACTCTCTAGATGTCATTAAAGAATGTTAGAATACACATATCTAAGGGAATGGTCTCTTTTTCCCCCACAGAACAAATCACCAATATTACAAAAGTAGTTTGGGAATGACCAGGCAATAGAAAAATTGGAGTTCCAATTTTCAGAGGAATTTTGACACCCAGATGCTCTAAAAATGACTGAAAAGTCATCCTTTCTTCTGAGACTTGAACACTTTGTCATTCTGGGAGGGTCAGCACAATGGAGCTCAGAGTGTGCCCAGCTCCAAGCCCAGGGAAGGCAAACACAAAGCCTGTACCTCAGCTCAACCCTTGCATGAAGATCTTGCAGGGCCAGGGCTAGGTTTAACCTGGGCGGGGAAGAATGTCCCTGTGCTGGTGTGGCACTTGGTCAGCTCAGATTGTGGGTAAATTGAGGGCACCTCTGCCCACAAGGTGCCATGTGAGCATGTCCTCACCTCTGACTCGGTCCTACAATATGCCAAACCTTCCATTTCCAGTGGCCCTTGTAGCCACACTTCTGGGAACATTTAAGGTCACAGTTCCAGAGATTTCTACAGAGCAAAACAGATTTCCATCATGTGGGGGCAGGAACAAGGTATTTTTCTGTATTTTTCTGTATTGCTGTGAAAGTTACTCTAGCAATATCATATTTAAAACATTTTTTCTCTTTACAGCTGTTGGGACCCATGATCAATGCAGATCCCTTTGTACCTTAGTACCTGAGAAATCAGCACAATCAAGGAGGTCATTATCTACCTATTGCTAAGGAATTTCTTCCGTACTGTGGCTGGAGAGGTGCTTCAAGGCTTCAAACTATTTGCATTTTAGACATTTCATTGTTACTGAAAAAAAAAAAAAAAAAACTAAGAGTAGAAAGGCTCCCTTTGTAATTAGAGGCAAAAGCAATATTTTTCTTTCATTATATATACAAACTACTGTAAAAAANATTAAAGGCAAAAGCAATATTTTTCTTTCATTATATATACAAACTACTGTAAAAAATAGTCTTAAAAAGAACCTGACTGACTGATAGGAGGCAAATCCTTCCTCTGGATCATTTTAGTAGGTTTTGTTTTCCTGGTATCTTTTCTGGCCACCGGCCTCTTAGAAACAGAAAATTGGTTTACCTCTCGCCTCTGCTGAAACCAGCAACACCTCAGGAAAAACAGGTGTTCCCATATGTTGAAAAGAGCTTTGCCTACATCCTAACCACACAGATTAATCAATAAATAAAGAATAACATAATACAAGTAAGGCATAATGAATTAAAAATTAATTTACACAGATTAAATAGCTATGGAAAGAGAAATTAAATGAAAGCAATACTAATCTGTATCTAAGGCAATAATAACAGGTGTTCCATCTATTAGGGGAAAATCTTATTTAACTCACGTAAATTGCAGAAACTAAATTATTTGCAAGCATCTCTATCTACAAAGCAGCATGACTTTGCTGAGGTAAGACATGTAGAATGTATGATGCCTTAAGTGCTACTTCAGCTAAAATTTATAACATCTTCATTATCATTATTATCATCATTATCATTATTATCATTATTTAGCATCTAAAAAGTTAAAGATCGCAGGACTGAGCCACTCCCAAAGGCTAGAATTTTCAGATTCACTCTAGTGTTTTAGCTTTTTCTACTCCTCAAATTGTTTAATCACCAGTAAAGCAATAAAGAGAGATAAACTTCTAGGGAAGAAGCCATCAGATTGCTGTAAATTATATTCATGACAACAAGTGGCCCAAGGGAATATATTATCCGGTAAATAAATAAAAGTAGTTCTGGTGCAGCAATCTAAACACTCCAAGAAAAATTTCCATCCTGGCAAGAGTACAGGTGATGGTATACAGAAGGATGAAAGAAGATTTAGTTTTAACTTGAAGAATTGCAATAGTTACCCATTCTGCAGAAACATTTTGACAATTTAATCATATAGTTTCTTTTTCCTTTAATCTCACAAAGGTTGACTCTCAAATTAGGGCTTTATTGTTCTCTTTTTGTCTGCTGTTGACAAAAAGTCATGCAAATTACAGGCTCTTAAAAGCTTGGTAGATCCAAGGTTATTACTAGACAAAAAGCAGAATTAGCATCCTTGGTTGCTCTCATGCAGGCATCAAGAACTTTTGAACCTGAGTGAGAACAAAGAATTAAGAAACGATGAGTTAACCCCTAGTCCCCAAAAGCACATCAAGGAGAGTGTAAAATGAAGTTGACTAATAACTATATTTCTCTAAGGCTTTTAAGATGGATCCAAAACATGTTTAGCTGTTTTCTCATGCAGTGGAATCCTCTCTGGAAGGGTCTACTGGTGAGAAGATGCAGCAAATATCTTTGTTTCAGGAGCATTAAGGCATTTTGAAACCATCAGGAAAGTAGTAACAAAAGTCAAGGAACAGAGAAAACCCGTGTACTTTCTCATCTGATTCAGACATCCAGAGAAGCATTTAGGAGTTATTACATGACATCTTACATTGATGGCCAGAGGTTTGAGCATCTCAACATTGCCTGCGTTAACACTGCAGATGGTCAGGAACTGCTCAGTCACGAGCTGGTACTGCTGTTATCCTCAATGTGCGTGGTGCCACCACCTTGCTCAGAAATGCAGCGGAGGTCCCTAGGGCATTGGATGAGGAAAACAGCACTGTTTTCCAGCCTGCCACCTTTGAATCCCAATCTCAGGCCTCATAGCATTGGTAAACATGTTGCAACATCCTTCTTATTTGTTTCTTCTGTTTATTCCATGAGGGATTAAATGTCTTCAAAGGAAACAAAATATAGTAAGTACCATCAAACTAGAATTTACTGGGTTTACTGCTCTTAATTTTCTACAGTTTGCATGAGGTTTTGAGATCTATGATTGCTATTAAATGTAACAAAGGTGACCTGGCAGAAGGTGTGCTCACCAATCTGCACAATGGAGCTATAACCCCGAGAGTGTGTTATTATATTCTTTTAATATTATAATTTTATTAACTTCAAGAGCATGCTTTGAAATGATGCCAGGAATTTGCATTAAGCCCCTAAAACAAATAAAACGAGCAAGACAGAGATGCAGCTCTTAAGTAGTTCTGCGTTGCCTCAAGATGAAAGCACTGAAACCTTGGACCCTTGTGAGACTGTTTGCCTCCAGCCTCTGCGAGGGATTATGGGAAAAAAGTACTTTCCTTATTCCCACTGGCCTATAAGTGGTTGGAAAGAGAGAATAACTTGTGATGTGGTTAGGTACGAATGCCTACGAGATGACTGCAGGTCATTTTTAGGTCGTGGACTTGCTGAGGTAGTTTCATGTTCATTAGAAGGCTAGCTCAGAGGTATAGATATTATAAGAATAGAGTGAAGCTTATAGATGGAATTTATTAGAGACATTCGCATAAAACCAATACCAAGGCAAGCTACTGGATCCAGCAAGTTCAGATGTTAGTAAGATTAATATGTCCTGTTAGAAATATAAAACCCATGTGTGATTGAGTGAATATCCACATAAGGTAAAAGAAAAGTAACCACGGTGTAGATGTGAAGATTTCAGAAGATGCACTAGAATATCCCAGATCAAGACACACTTTCCAGCTGTCTATTACTGGTCAGAAAGGTGGGGAACATCTGCTTGATTAAAGTCATTCTGCTCAAAGGGAGATAAACTATGCAAGCTTCTTATAACTTCCTCTCGCTGTGGCTGGTGCTTCAAGCACGCTCCGTACTTTATAACATGTTGTAAGTATTGCTGTCAACATTGCATGACAGAGGCTTTGTCTGTGCCAAGTGTTGAGGGTGCCACTACCACATTCTTTGCATGGAGATCTCTCCTCCAGTAGATCAGACCGGAGCTGATTGTACTGTGGCTCACTTCATAAGACGCATGCTGGGGTTTCCTTTTCACGGAACCCAATATATTGTAAAAAAAATGGTCTGTACCCAGATTTTGCTCTAGCATGAAGTCAGATCACATCAGGATGCTGTAGGGTCTACTTATGTTAGCAACCAGAAGAATCTTTCTACTCGAGATCAAATCCACAGGAAAAAAAAAAAATAAATTCTAAAATCAAACAAATTAGCCAATTAGATGAGAAAACAATTTCTTAGACTGGAATGTCCATGCCAAACACACAGATACTAGTTCCCTGGCAGTGCTCAAGCTGTGGTACTCCACAGGTACTCAAGCTCCAGGAAACCTGAAACTATCCAAGTTTGCACTGCTCATTCCAAGTCTCTTCAGACAAACTTAAAACTATGTCAGTTTGTATTCATTTGCAGTATAACACAGATGCCATGACATCTGTCATGAATGCAAAACAGCAAAATACATCATTTAGTTCTGTTAGATATTTATAACTTGTACAAGGCTGATACTGTGTGAGCAAGAGCGATAATAATTTGTGATGTAAACTGGTGGGAATGCTAACATATGTGCAAAACCCCAAATCCTTAACACTTACACATAATATGAATGGATCAAAATAGAAAAGAGACAAAAATAGCCTGACTGATTCTCCTGAAATGTGGCTAACAGAGAACGACCGACTCTTGGGTATCTGTTCTGGGATATCGCTGTCTCACAGGAGGCACGATGAACAGAACAGCCATAAGCAAGTAATAACAGTGTGTCTGTCAATTCAGCTATTTTTTCCTGGTAGTGTCTTCTGGGAAATGTTTACAGAAAGGGAAAACATATGCATTATTTACAGATTATGAATATATTATTTGATAAAAACACAAATTATTTAAGTCACAGTCTAGCGTAGTGATTTTCCTGTGTGCACACATGCTGTGGGCTGGTATTTGAGCAGGCACCACCAGCGGGATTCCTATTACATTTATTTTCCAAACGTTTAACAGTATTAGGTTCTAAACAGTTGCTCATACTTTCTAGGAAAACTAGGTCCTAATTATTTGGTCATACTTTCTAGGAAAACTAGGGACAAAATGGGAGGCTGTCAGTAGCTACACTGGCTTCAGTGTTTTATTCTGAGAGAAATGCAGTTGGAACCTCTTCTTCTGAAGTCTGCAGGAATGTAAAGCACAACGAACGTTTTTATGGAAGTTACTTTTGTGGTTGATCTGCAATACCATTTCCAAAGTAACATTATGGAAAGACAAAATGTTAGCAATTCTCTATAGGACTAAATTCTGAAAATCTATTACTGAGGTCAGGAGAAAATTTAAATAGTTTGAACTGGCTCTTGAATGACTGATTTTGTCACCAGTTTTAACCATGGTCCATGTGCCATCTATTTGGAATGTAAATAAAACTCATATTCTAAAAAGCTTGTAAGTATTCTATTCTTTTGCAGCAGGCTTTTAATTTGGGCAATCATTAATTTTTAAGTGTTCATTAATGAAATACATCCTTGTCCAAAGTTAATAAAGGGATTAGTAGCTGGGATAATGAGAATTCTGGCAAGACAAGAAAATATCGGGGGGGGTGAGAAATGAGAACAGGGAACTTGACAAGTTAATGATCCATTAAAGTAAATCCTGGGTCGGTTTAGATCCTGCATGGTTCATTACTGCATAATAAATTTAATTGATAGCCATAAAATCCTAGGAGGAAGCAAGAGAGCTTTTGGTTAAATTCACTGGGTAGACGTTTAAGATGTTCCTTAAAGATTTTCAGTTCTATCTTACTGGAATAAAATTTACTAGTTGTTAAAATAATTTAAGTATGTGAATGAAAGTAAGACACCAGCCTTTAGACTAGTGGCTGGCTGGGTGTGTCACGTAAGCAGCCATCTATTCAAGTTCAAAATCCCAAGAAAAGAGAAACAAAAATGGGAATTAAAAGTACCATTGTGTCACTGATTGTGTTTTAAACAATAGCATAGCAAGAATCGATACACCAAATATAATTACATTTTTGGGAAAATAAATGGTGGTGTTTGGGACGGAGAGAAAATGTGGGATAATTCTCTAGGTGACATCTTGGCCGGGGGGGTTGCAGAACACTTTACAAACCCACAGCACAGATTGCTGCTGACGCCGTTCGTGGCTAAATGTGCAGTTCAGGCTGGGACTTAGATTTGGTCATGAAGCTTTTCCCCCGGGGATCTCAACTAGAGAATGCATTTATGTCTCCAAGTAGAATTTGCACAGCACAGAGATTGCTGAGTAGCCATCACCAATGTCCTTTTTGAGAAGACAGTAGCCCAGCTGAGCTCTACACTGCATGAACCGGTCATACTACATCAACCCAATGCTCACTGACGAAGTGCACACCACAGATGTACTGAGCTGTGTACCAAAGATGACAGCGAGTTCATGCGTGTCTGGCCTGACAGGAACAGAGATACAAATGCATCACAATCTCTTGACCTTACATTCATTTCCAAATTCTCCTCTTTTGTCCAAAGCTCCAAGTTTTGGAGATGTTTTCCAGGTCCAGGACTCAAGGCAGGTCCTGAGCTGTCATCAGCAAACACTCACGACAGGTCTGTTGCTATATTCCCAAATATTGCTAGTTTAAACAACACAAGAGCCAGATTATTTTTTTTTAATGGCTGCAGACTGTTCTCATGGACATTTAGTCAGCATTATTAAAGCCATACTTGTTTAAATTCCTTTTCTTTTCACAACCTCATTATATTATTTATGTATTTACAAATCAAGATACTTTTTCTTTGTTGCAGATGCAAGCCTTACCCAACAACAGACAATGCAATTAGAAAAGAGCTAACCAGCACAACCTTGAATATATTCAAGGAGCATGTATTTGTTTAAAGTAATGGTTCTGCAGCACAGACGTCCACCAGGGCTGAAAGACAGCTATGGGTACTATAACGAGGACCTATTTTAAGCATCCACTCCTCTTTTAAGAGATGCTGCTTGACATGAGTTGTGGGACTACCTAAAAAGACTCAGTTTGGAAGAGAGACCTGATAAACTATAACAAAACGAGCTCGGAATAACAGGAAAGGATGGGATAAGATTTTAAGGATCTTGCCCTCAGGGAGTCTGAGGTTGCTACAGCAATGGACTCTAGGCAGGCAAACTGGTACAAAAACAGCTTGTGGAAGGGTAGGATTGCAAGTCATTTCTTCAAGGAATAGTAAGACAACAGACAAAATAGCCTTGGTCAAAGAGGAGGGAGGAAAATCAGCAGTCAGATCTTACGCCCACATAATTGCTTAGGAAATGATCAAGGAACTTGTGAAGCTGGGGACTAAAACTGGCCCACAGCTCCATTCATCTACCCCATGTCCTCAGGATTATTTTTTCCTCTTGGTACACGTGTGTATTGCTGTGAGGTCCGCCAAGAACATCTGAAAGGCTCATTCAGTCCTGAGCAAGGAAACCTTGGCTCCAGGCCATGTGGCTGGTTGCGCAGGAAAGGAAAAGCATGAGCTCTCCTGAAAGGCTGCGGCAGCCCTGTAGACGGCTCGCACTGAAACTTCAGGTCCAAGCACCAAAAGACACGTCCTGAAGGCAGATTGAGAACACCCCACTCACATTTTAATTCTAATGCACTTAATTCAGAAGGAAGGTGAATTCACTTCTAATTTTTACACAGTTAAAAAAAACGTATTTATTATACATAGGGTCAGTTATGAATCACATCTATTAGTTGACTGAGGATCAGAATTAAAAGTCTCTATCTCCACCTCAAAGCATATCTCGCCCTTGCACATTTAGCTCTGCCTCGCAGCAGACCAGGAGGCACATCCAAGCTAGTGGAAGAGCTGCTGCAGAATTCTGCAACTACAGGATCCGAACCAAGTTGAAACGAGATGGCACATTCTACAGTAGGATGTTGTTGGGGTTTTGCTCAGACCTGGCCCTAACACCACAGACTGAAGTGACTGCACTGAAATTCAACCCCAAGGAAAATAAAGTATATAATTTCTCAGTCTTTAAATAAAATTGCTCAGGTTGCTAGAATACACTGATTCAAAAATCATTCATATTTCAAGTTGAAAATTATGTGAAATACCAGCATTTAATAATTAACATATATAATCACAGTACTTAAAAATAGTAGGTATGTCAATGTTTTACATTTTGAGGAAGGAACAAAAATATTACTCGTGACATATAACACTCAGCAATTCAGTGTGTTCTCTCATAGAGTTTCTCCTCATAAAAAAGCGGCAAAAGCTATTTTTAGCAAAGGTATACAAATAAATTATGATTTTTATACATACTGAGAGACTTTGTAGAAACGTATTTCAAAGTCTTTTTTATATATACGACAGGCTTGTTTTCCTGTTCATATCCTGATTGAGCTGAGCATATGATCACACAACACAGCCTTTGTTATACTTTCATCAAGACCTATTTATATTTCAAGACACCTCAGGAGGTAACACTTTGTTACTTTTTACCCAGTTTCTCGTGAAGCACTACACACTTTGTGACTTCTCTGTAACGTCCTTACCCATAAATACACACATTATATGCTTTATAAATGCATATAAATGTGCGAGGGAATATCTACTCTATGAGTGTAGACTATTGTGACAGCCTTACGATCACTCTGTAATGAAGATTTTGCATTAAACCAGGCAGCAAAAGTTCAGAATAAATCCCAAAGTAATGGAGAGGGTTTATATCAATCTCAATACTACCAGAATTTTACTGAATGTCTACAGTTTTTAGTTGAAGTGGCTCAGATCAGCTTTGACTCACCTTTTTTCCCTTGTCAAGAATTTGTATTCAGCACAGGCTGTGCTAAAATAAACCCCAAAAGTATAATAATTCTTTTAATGTATTATTTCCAAAGCTGGAATTTGAGGGAAAGAAAATGAGCCAATGAGCAAACAACTTTTTCCTGTTTTTTTTTTTTCTTTGTTCTACTACATAATATGCATTAACTTAACTGCCCTTAGTTAAATATAACCTACTGCCATTTCAACAGACTGAATCAGATTGCTGATTTTTAACAATCAGCATTTTGCATGTTTTCTTCCCTTTGAATGGTGGGATCCACATTCAAAAATCAAAATCAAGGGGGGGAAACACTAATTGCTGTAAAGATTCTAGCAAACTCCATTACAGTCATAACTCTGTATTCAAACATTCCCTATTAAAAAAATTACCAATGAAAAGGGTACATTTAAAAAGAAAAGTAAATAGCTAAGGTTAATGATAGGTTTAATACCACTTTCATTACCTTCCATTCATTTCTCTTCAATATGACCAGTATATAGTTATCCTGACCTTTTATACTCTCTTGCTCTTAAAATAATCCAAGCCTCTTCCCAAGCCAGAACACCTCTATAAAGGATGATGAACAGGCGGGAAGTGTGGTGATGAAGTCCTTCATTTCTCCCCTTCTCCTGCTCCATTGGGGTAAGAACTCTGGGCTGGTACTACTCAGCCACTCTGCTCCTTACAACCATGACAAACCTGAGGAAATCCTGCTCATGATGCCTCTAACACACAGCGAGACCTTACTCTGGGTTTCTCCCTCTCCAGTCCATGCCAATCACACTTTGGAAACTGCTTGCCTGGCTGCCGTCAGGAGATGCCTTTCTTGTTCTTTTCACCTGCTATGAAAAGCACAGGTACCTAATTCAGAACTAGCTGGAAGATTTTGTGTACAATTTAATTTACCCTTTGTTGCTGCCCAAAAGGACAAAAGTTTCTAATTGCTCTCATGATAAATTTTAAAGACAGTAAAATCTTCAGATGCCACAGCAAGAGGAACAATAAAGGAACTTCCATTAGCATTCTATCTGCATAAACAGAATTCACATGGAGGGTTCATACGCATAAGAAATCTGATAAAGAAAACTCCATTTATATAAAAAAAAATCTTTTATTTTTTTTTTCCCCAAATGAATAATGCATTGAAAGTGCACAATAGTTGTATTGTTATGGTACCATGTTTGCACAGAATTTGCACTAGTGAAGTCCTAAAACTGTCTCCAAAGCGTACAGTCACTATTCATCATGTAGTCAAGTTCTAGCAGTGCTGCCAAAATGCTGTTTCACAATGAATTACCAAATTCTTTGGGGCTAAGGAACAAAATCAAAATCAAATTCAGATTTTCTCTGAACTGAGACTT
This sequence comes from Pedionomus torquatus, assembly GCA_013398155.1. NCBI lineage: Eukaryota > Metazoa > Chordata > Aves > Charadriiformes > Pedionomidae > Pedionomus > Pedionomus torquatus. The sequence continues at coordinate 104,448 of VZRU01008458.1, forward strand.
GCTTTAAACAAAGTGGTGGTATAAGTATTCACAGACATCATCAAGAAATGCAGAACCTAAAATAATGGGGAGATTGTAATATGACAAAATGCTTGATCATATCTGCTGGATCTTATCCCAGAAGCTGTTTCCAGGAAATAATCTGTAACATCTCCTCAGGTATTTGGTACAATTGTCCTTAACGTGTATTGAAGTCCATTCCCAGGATGTTAAAAAAATTTGGTTGGCTCTTTGGATCTTTGTTGAAAGAATTCAACAAAAGTCATTGCTTTCCTCCTTCAACAGAATGTATTAAGCACAGGGAAATGGTGCGGGTCTATAGCAATGTTCATTTAGTTCTGGTATCTCACACCACTAATGGACTGGTGAACCCACCAGTGTTCCCGTTGTTCTGTGGCAAGGACCTGACCAGTTGGACAGCCTTAACCCTGTGCTGGCCATAGGCTTATACATCCTAAACTGCTTCAGGGATGTATGGAAGGATGCAGAACAACCTTCTTTTACAAAACCCTCAGCCTGTTGTATCCCTGGAGCAGGCAACCTCACCCATAAGATCCACTCTTTATATCCCTTGACTTTAAAGAAATAAGAAGGCTCGTTGTATAAAATAGTGTTAAACATACCTTGCTTTCCAACTACACTTCTATGAAAGACGAAAAGGAGTACTGCCAGCTCTTAGATAATTGCCCATGTTATGAGCCTTCAGCTCCTTTTTAAACAGGAATTTTGCCATTATCAAAGGTCAGCTTTCAAGTTTTCCACTGAGAAGTTTATAAAATACCTATAAAGCCAAATTTTAGTTTGTGCTAAATCTATGTTAGGCAAATTTAATAAGAAACATTTTGAACAGTCATGTACTGTTGGGTCCCAGATGATTTTCTTATGGGACTAATACAAAAAAATGATTGCCTCTTAAAATCCTTCTTGGGCGCGTCATTCTTGCTGGTATTTAAGCCATTTATTGAGAGAAGGTTAATGTTAATAATTTATCAATTGTGGATCATGGTTATTTTCACTGTGTCACTGTTCTTTTATTAGAAAAATATCACACTAGAATACAACTAGATATGTAAGTCGTTGCTGTATGATGTGAGGAAGTGCAACTCCAAACAGAAGATCATTACATCGTCATAAACAGCAAGAGGATGGAACCTTGAGGCCAAAGGATGCAGAACGACTGTTCATTTTAATGGTATTTGGGTGCCTAAACTCCCAAGCTGGCTTTAAAAACCTGAAGCAGAGAGATCAAACTAGCAGATGGCTTGTGAAAGGGCGAGGTTTGAGCAGCCTGCTCTGATCCGAGCTTCTCTGAAGTCTGTTGTTCAAATTCAGTTTGAAGGATTTCAGTCCTTATATTGTTGTTGGGTTTTTTTATTTAGCTACCCTTGCTGTTGGTTTATTGCAACTTGTGCACATTTTGCATCTCCCTGGTACATACAAACTAACCCATGGTTACATTGTTGTGTTGCTGAGGGTGTTGCTATGATGCAACAATAATTTTTAAATTATTTTTATTAAAACTTCCGCTCAGTGAAATGTAACATGGATGAAAATTACTCTGAAATATGGCAATATAGGCAGAATCCAAAGGGATAAATAATAGCTGTTTCCTAGAAACTGGATAACCCTGGCTTCACTGGAACAGCAGTATAAACATGCTAAGCTGGGAATTAATGAAGGGGTATGAATCCAGACCAATACATATGACGACAATCAAAAGTAACAAGGCTCACAGGAGCGCTGAGAAGGGCAGTGGGCAGAACAAAGTGCCGGGAGAGGACCCAACCACCGTGCCGGAGCCCTGAAAGTCAAGCAGATACAGCCATGGTTGTGCGGAGTGGAGAAACAAGAAAATCCATAGAATAGATTGTGGATACACAGTGTGCTGAGAAAGCGTTTTCAACATACTTTCCATTCAAGGAGTATTAATTGAAAATATTCTACATAGCTGTAGAGGTGGAGTGAACAGGTCTGGAGGATTTCCAGGACCTCTAACCATGGAGCGCCCATAAACACAGAGGTCTTTGGAGACCCTGGATGTGGCTGCTGTTCTGCTGACTGTGCCCTTCCCAAGTACCTCATTTTAAAAGTTCAGGCTGTAATTATACCCCATCCTCTTTCCTCCTAATAGTGTAAATTCTGGCTGTATGGTTGGGAAGTAATATTATTTCACATTTTTATATAGGGTTTTACATGTCTCCGGCACTGAGGAGACATTGATTCAGCCTGAGGGGACCGCAGGGAAATAGGTGGGTAATTATTACTCTTATCCCCCTGAAAAATACTGGAGAATTGAGGAGACTTGATCTAGGAGAACATCCAAGCCAGAATAAGTATTCTGGGCTGTGAGGAACCACCAACGTTCATTCCAGGCAAACCAGGTCTCGGATGGGGAACCAGCCCCTGGAAGCAGAGGGGCTGCAGAGAGTGCGGGCTCTGCTGGAAGGGAGGAAATATTTTTCTTACAGCAATTTAAGGATAATTCTTCAAACTTCTACTTTCCTTTTTCTCTCATTTATGACTCACACAAGGCTAATTGCATGGTGATGTTCTGTTATTATGCAGTTATTGGACTGTTTAGTGTGTCTTTTTAAAAAAAATAAATCATAAATGTGTGTTGAACCTGGAAAACCCTGTAAGCAATAAAGTTCACAGAACTACTCCTTTATGTGAGTGGGTTCTGCCCATAACTTGATGAATGTATTGCCAGATTGAAAAGGAAAAAGATCTTTAGTATGGCAAAACCCATGAAGTTTCATATGATTTGAATTAAATTCAGATAATAACCATACCTGGCTCAGTGGTGTTTGGAAAGTGAGTCTGAAATTCTCCTCAGAGACATTTCTTAGCTTAACTTTAAATGAGAGCTATGACTGACTAGTCCTTACAAAGGGGAAGAAAAGGAGTTCAACATAGTTAAATCCTTTACTAGAGCCTCTTGCCTCTTTCAAAGTCTATTTCCTTTTAAAATTATATTTATAGATAAAAGGAAGGGATGAGAGCACGCACATCTGCACAGAAATGCTCATCTATCTGTGTATCACACTCTATAAAGATACACATTATAAATAAAGATATATTACTCTCTGTGCATCTGCAGACAAGACATTTCATTTTCTCTGTATTTACCCAACCACTCAAGCAGGCAAATCCCTGAGCACAGACAAAGGTGCTGTATTATTGCAATTGGGCTATTTGCACTTATCCAGATAATAAAAATCTTTTGAAATCCAGAGCAAAATATTAAAATCTCATTTCAAACAGTATCACTTGTTAGTCAATTCATGGGAACACATTTCCTTGCAGTGGTAGCAACACTAATTGTTTTCTGTAATTAAGGTCTGGCAGCTGAGAAAAGCACAGTGGGAAGGAAGAACCAAACCAACACGATGCTATAAACACACTCTCCACCATACCGGTATAACTTAGAGCTGCCTCCAGGAAGCTGTAATTTATGTTGGCAACAATAATTGAGTAAGACCAGAGATGAGAGACATGCTGTGTGCTTGATCAGACCCTTCCACCATTAGTATTCCCTCTTTTCTTGAAGTTCTCCCCCAAAAGTAGGTCTATCCAAGGATTTTCAGGTGAGGAAAATCTTCAGCTTTCCTGTTTTAGAGCCTCAAAGCTGCTTGGCAGTAGGGGCAAGCTACTGAGATTTGCTTCTTAAAATTAAAATGCACCACACTGCCACCAAATTGCTCACAGAAGACAATGCCTGTTGTAGTTACAAAGCGTTCAGTAACAGTGAGAAAAACAAAGTGCTTATAATGGAAGACATTGTTTGTCCACAATCACGCTATTTTCCTGTTTTACATGCGTGGAAATGCATAATTTCCCTTACTACATTTCACTAGACCCTGCCAAAATAATTTACAAGCAAGTAAATTAAAACAAACCATGAATAAGAAAATAATTCCTTTAAAAACAAAGGCAATTGTGTTAGAATTTTTATAGATGTGTGTGAGTGCATATTTCTCATACGATACATCCAGTGCTAAATAAACAACTTGTATTGCTGGCATTTTGAAGTTCTACATTATGAACACACAACCATCCCCTCAAATTTGTGCCTATTTTGTCTCTTTCTTTTTTTCACTAAATAATCCCTCCTCAACCCCAATATAGTACAGATGTGTTTTAGCTGTTTTGCTTGCTTTGACTCTAGTGTGAGTTTTGTGGAGGAGTGACTGTGAACATTGTATCCTCAACTCATTAAACAGTACCTTCCAGATTACTTAAATGTACCCAAAAATTGTGACCTGCCCTTAATACCTGGGTGCAAGGCTGCTAAGCAATGTGTTTCCTTTCCAGAAGATGTTTGCTGGTGTGTAACTAACCATTTAGAGATGATTAGACTATGTGTTAGAAAGAAACCAGTTCCATATTGGTCCTGTCAGGAGGCAAAATATGTTCTCCTTATCCAATGAATTTGAGTTTGCTTCTTATATTCCTTCCTAAAATACCATTTTTTTTTGGTGATTCATCTCGCATTATTCAGCCTAAGATTGGAGGAAGGAAGAAATAAAGGACATGTGCCAACATGACAGATGTAATAAGGGGCACATGCAAGAAAAATGTGTTTGAATTGTGCTGAAACCAAGTTCACTGTGGATACAGGAGTAGTTCTTCCTCCAGACGCATTTGGAAGCAGTAGGACCTGTATGTGAGTGCTTGAGGGTGGGCTCTAGTCACAACGACCAGAAACCACCAAAGGGAAGTGGCAATGGGGCACAAGGGTTTGGGAATATACAGAGCCCAGATCCAAAATGCACATCTTCAGTGAGCTCCAGTAGTGATGGACCCAAATCACCCTGCTTTAACTGCCCCTTCTTCACATGTGTCTTAAATCAGCTATGACTGATGGTTGTGCATACATGTAAATGACAAAAACNTATGTGTCTTAAATCAGCTGTTGTGCATGTTGTGCATCAGATGGTTGTGCATACATGTAAATGACAAAAACTGAGGAAAATTAGCAAACCAGCCCTTAAGGGCATCCTGGAGAGACACTGTGACAGCAGACCATCATGGCTTTCTCCAGCTGGAGCTGAATGAAATGTCTGAGAAAATTGTTTATGTCTGTTTCTTAAAGCCAAAACCACCTCAGAGGGATCTGCAGCCCTCAGAAATAATAAAACCAGCAACATACTGTGATACGGTAAAAAAAGAAGTAGGAAGTGGAAAAGATCTGTGCAAGAACAGTGGTTGTAGAAGGCTGCATTTGGAAAAGAAGAAAGGATTGTGTCACCAGAGAAGCACAACTGCGTTGAACAGAGAAGCTGGGCAGAAATGGTGCTGAGGGAAGGTAGAAGAAAGGGAAATTACTGGAAAGAAAAAGTGACTTGGAAAGTATAAGCCTGGAACCCCACCACCATCAGGGTAAAGAGAACCTGAGGCTTGGGGAGGCACAAGGGAAGGAAAGGATGTGAGAGTGCAAAGCTTCCCAGGGCAGAGGACAGAGAGAGCCCCGAGCGCTGTAACTCTGCTACCGGTGTCATCGCTGGGCCCTTTTCACCTTCAAATTGTTCCTCATGCCTTTTCCATGAACTCTTACATCGATGGTTTCCCAAAATACCACCGAACTGCCTTATTTCTCGTAATAACAAAGCTTTTGTCTTGGGTATTACAAGCGAGGTCTGGTTCAGTTACACAACAGCTTCTTTGTGTTTTATCCATTGCTCTGAAGAGCCTATGAAAAAGGTGATGTGTGCGCTACTGTTTGGATAAGCCCACTCACACCTCTAATCTTGCCTTTTCTCTGCTGAATTTCTGCTCTCTTTGTATAATTAAGCCAATATTTATAAGCCTTCATAGAGCAAGCAGCTGAATTTTTAGGTCCAAAATGATTCAAACGTGATTGATGCTCAACAGGAATAGATTCAAGGACCTGCTCCATTCTGTTGTGCTGAACTACAACTCCTGGTTGTGAAAAGACCCAAGGGTGAAAGGGCCCTTTATGGGCTCACTGGCTGTTATTTTGTTACTCTCCAGAAAACATTATTTTCAGAAAAAGATCCCAGACACACATTACCAGTCTCTGTCTGGGTGTACTGTTAATCCAGAAGTGAAAATAAAACAGAATACAGATAATAGCACTCAAAATGAAGAGGAGGTCAATGAAGTAATGTTCATATGAAGAAAAAACAATGTGAAACCAAGTGAAAAAAAAATACAAAACCCACCAAGGAATACACTATCCTGCATAATCCATGAATGGCATTCTATATTTCCCATCTATTTTTGCTAGGAAAGCTATGCAAGGTGTCTCAGGTCCGCAGTGAGGAGCCCTAGCAGCAGCATTACCCATTGGAAGGGAGCAAACAGCTTTCTTGCCAGCCACGAAAACAAAACGAACCACACAGCTCTGTTGAAGAAAAGGCTTGCCTGAGAGAGGCGAGGAATGTGCCCCATCAGACGGGAGGTGCCGTGGGGACTGAAGCACTGCTGAGCAGGCACTACCCTCCGGCTCTAGCAACGTGGAATTTTGCATTAAATAGAAGAAACAGAACACACTTGAAGGTATGCTGAACCCAATCAAACTGCTCCTATTTTCCCTGTAGTCACTAACAATGCCTTGTTTCAACTGTTGTTATGCCTCACAGAGTTTGAATATTAATTTTACATTGTATATATTGGTTCCCGTTTATGGTCACTCAGACCGATGGGTGGGTTAGAGCTCTGTGTAGGACCAGAAGCAGCTTTATGTTACCTACCATCCCACTGTCCCTGCAACAGCTGGAAGCCCACAGACCTCCCAGGGGAAGGTAGAGCAGTCTCACAGCCAACTGGAGTCTTTCCCATGTTTTCTCCTTGCCTCCTAGAGTTCCTCAAAGAAATAGAATAGCTTTTAAATATCAGCTTGGCTCCCTCTCCCCTACCCTAGTGAAGACTAGAAATAAAGTCTAACACTACGATCTTGCATAAACCAACTTTGTCTAGGGGTTATTTTGGATTTTAAGAACAGCTCTGAGACCTGTATGTAACACCATGGGGTTCTGTATTTTGAGTTCTTCAAAAAGCTTCTAACCTCAGAAGTTCATTATAACATACTGTGTGGTTTCCACTTGTACACTGAAGGCATAACAGGATGGGATTTTCTTGGAAACAGGGCAGGCTGTCCTTTCCATCCTCTGGTAACAACACCTATCGAGGTGTTGGGCAGACCCAGAAAACACCCAAAAGATCCTTTTCCTCAGACGAATGAAATGTTAGCTCACAAACAAGAGCAGCAACTGGCAACCTCTGCAAACATCCTGCGATTGGTGCTTTTCTGGCACTAGAAGCCACAAATCCTATTAGTTTAGAGTTCCTGTTTAACGTTCCTCAGCCAGGAAGCATAGAGCATTTGACACCCAGCACTCTGTTTGGTTGTTGCACCGCCTGGAGAACCACCTTTTTTGTTTGGTTAGTTTAATTAGGAGTCTCATTCACAACAGACAAAGACCATCCACATGCATACGTGGATGCAATCTAGCAGGACTATTGATTTTTTCTATTAACTATCCAGCAGATTAGTCGTTTTAGGCAAATTTGCAGAACATCTCTCAGTTAGTTTTGGAGGATCTTGTAATATGCAATGAGAAGAGAGAGACCAGAGTAGAGCAAAAAATATGAAAGGAAACAAAGTACATTTTGTCCATAACAAATGATGCTTCCAGAATTTTTCCTACCTGTGTTACCAAGACCATGGCTTCCAAGAATAATATGCCATAATTTTGCACTGAAAAGTTAATTTTACAGAGCTAAAAGGGCAAACATATCACCTATTATTATAATTCTTTCTTCTTTGTGTATTTTTATGTCTCCCATAAATTAGCATAACATTTCTCTGAGTATGAAATATATCATAAGACTGTGTTTAAAGATTTTTCCAACTACTTGTGAAATTTAACAATTAAAAATATTACAATATGCAGAATTGCACTGCTCTGATAAACATTATTGCTTGTTTAGTTTTGTCTTAAATGATGATTGAACATTTTGGAACATCCCATTTTTCATTCAACAGTTACTGAAAAACTACATAACTCATCTAATAATAGTTTGAACTCTTCTTTGGCAAACAAATGAGACTTATTTCACAATATTTCTGTAACTTTATATTGCTACCTAGGGGTTGAAAATCCATTCTTTTGGATCTTTGAAAAGATAGAACCTGTTTCTCAATATGTTTTATATTTTCTGTAGTCAGGTTCTTCTCTACCTAACATCTTTCATGGAAGACTTTAAAAAAAAAATCAATTTAAAGTATATTCATTTATACAGACCCCAATTTATCATTTTGATAAGTGTATTATTAATGCTATAGGTTAAATCAGAAAAGATTTAGCAGTTGCTTCCTATTCAAAATTAGTATATTTTCCCTGGAATGAGGGCATTTTTTCCCCCTTCCTATTTATAATTACATGCACACATACAGAAGGTTCCCTTGTTTCAATAATATGCGTAATTTCCAGTAGTACTGATGGTGCATGTGTGTGCATAATGAGAGGAAAAAGACAAATTATGTCAGGCTTTAAAGGTTTTATTGTCTTTGATATACACACGCTGCTCCTATTGAGGTAGCTAATGGAGGCTTTGCAGGAATATCTACAGTAGAACAGACCCTGCAGCTGTTAACCTGAAATTATTCTCATTTATCATTTGAAGAAAGGAAAAAGAGACCTATTTAAATTTCTCGTGGTAAAAATACTGTAAAAGCTTTTACTGTGTATATGTAAGCAATCATTATCTGTTTCTACCTACCACTGTTCTCACCAAGAATGGTATAATTTTTTCTTCAGGAGCTCTTTCCAGTTCAGGGTGGGCACTACAAGATCAGTCTGATCTGATTTGGAGAGCAGAACACAAATATTGTCATGAGCCTCCGGAGGCAGAATTGCCTCCCCCAAGATTTTTCTGCTGACTCTGAGCTCAACAGGTACAGAGACTAAAATTCCCCCAATCACAGATGGAGAAAAAATAGTAATCAGTGATTCCTGTTGTGTCCTCATGCACAAGAAGTTTACTGGGAGATGGACAGTGCTGAAGAAATGGACTGAAAAAGGACAACCTTGGCAAAAGAGAAATTACTTCTGTTTGAAGCAAGCAAACAACTATGCTACACAGTATGGTCAGCATTAAAATCTGAGGGGGAATATGCTAAATTATCTTTTCATAATCTGTTAATGTGACTGGGTATGGCACGTTTAAGAAGCTGTATAAAAATGTAGATACACTGATACTTCATACTTCGCCACAGACCTCTTGTGCAATCATCACCTCTCAGGCAGTAAGTTCAAAAGCTTTAGCAAGATAAGCATTACCAGTGCAGTCTTACAATAAAAAAAACAATTTAAGTAATTAAGGAAGAAGTTTCCTAGATAGATGATTTGATTATCATAAGACAAACTTTAATACACTTTATTAAAGCTGATAACTCCGTGTGCTGCTGAAGCTTGCTGAGTTGGACAGTAGGATAGCAGACAGAGCTCAGCTGAAAACATCTGCCTGGTGGGCAATGACCAACTCATTCAGGAGAAAGAGTCCATCAGACTCCTTATCTTTTCCACCTTCATCAAATGGACATGAAGAGGGACAGAGGAATGCTGGCACACGCATACAAGCCACTGTCTCAAAGGTTTGCATGAGACCCTCAGAACTGTTTCCCACCTCTGACAACCTGTCCCCACCAGTGAATGTGTTCCCAGGTCTTTGAACAATACGAAAACACAGGCTTGTGGTCCATGTCTGAAACAGAACAGAGAAAGTATATTCTCTGGTACAAATAGATTTGTTTTATAAACCTACCCACCCACACCCAGAGCAAAAGCAGAACCTACAAGAGAACGAATACCTTGTGTTTGTAATCACACATTGTTTTCTTCTGCATAAACCACAAACAAGTGTTAACTGGAAAGCCTTAATGAAGTATAACGACTTGATTAAAGGGACTAGTCTGTAGGGGCCAGGCATGCAGCCCCAGCACCCAGGTCTAACGGTTCCCAGCACTCATTTGGGTTTGTTCCTCCTCCTTTTAGCCCCCCCTCTTCCATTTCTCCCAGCAGTAGAGATGTACTAAGTCAACACACCACGCTACATCCCAAGAGGGTGGATGTGTGAAATTCCCAGGCTCTGTGCAGTCACCGGTGTTGACAGCCCTTCCCCTTCTGCACCACTGCAGTCTGAAGCAGCTGCTGGCTGGGGCTTGGGCACTGGGGCTTGGTTATAGAACTGGGCAGGCAGATAAAAAGCTACTTTTCTTTGCTTGTTCTAAGTGGTGGCACAGCGCTTGAGCCTTTCAGTGAAGTCCCAAGAAAATATTTTTGTGTTGATGTATCAGTTTCAGAACTCCCATCCCATCAAAGAATATTTACCACCACGCTAAGTTAGAGATTTAAAAATAGTTTTAAAGAAGGAGGTCAAAACTTGTTTTAAAATTTGTGACTGACTCAACAATATATATTTCTTTCACATAAACACATGTTTGCTAGAGCTTATAGAGTGAAAATTAAGGAATACACTTTCTTTTGCAAGACTAAGAATTGTCAGGCTTGGGAAAATAATGTTCTGTATTTCATTTAGCCTAACTCAGACTAAATTATCATCAAGGCAAGATTATGGATAGCTAGTTTGTATTCTGTAACCCAGATATATCTCACTTCAAGCTCTGAATAATGCTAAAAACACATTAAGTAGAAAATTACTAAGATGGCTAATTAAGTCTTATCAAAGAACACATCTGCAAGTATACATGCACTGGCAGCTCTTCCATCATAAGTTGCTCTTATTACAAAAAGTAGAAACCAGTCCTTGTGGGAAAAATCAGGCAGTTACTTCAAGAAGAAAATATTTATACATTATTAAAGGACTGATTTTTCAAATACCTGACGTTAATTTAATGAAGATGGAAATCATGCCTATATTCACCCATCTGTTTGATGAAGGCTTTGCTGAATATTTCAGGAAGGAGAAATTGGCTTCTTTCAACACCATTAGAGAGACTTAGTCAAAAGCAGGTGCTGCAGAAAATTATTTTAGTAAATTACTATTCCTCCATTTTCCCCTCAGACTCAAATAATGTAGGATGAAAGAAATGCAGCTTTCAGTTCACCTCCTGAAATGGCTGTACCACAACGAGGGTTCATTTGTCCTTTGAGCTGGAGGTTGGAACCCAGGTTTCTCTTTTGCCCTGCATTTCTAAATAAGCCTTAACAAGTCTCTTGAACTCTTCTGCCTGCGCTAACCAAACCCTGGGTTAGTGGACACCTGTAGAAGCATTACATTCTGGGAAGAATTGTGTCATGTACATTATAGAAGATTCCGAGTTCTCTGTTGTTGTTTTATTATCATCATCTGCAGTTTTTTTTCATGGGATTAGCTAGGACAAGGAGCAGTCCCAGTCTCATGGGAGAGACCGGGTAGCTGTAACCACTGCTCTTCACACTACGTGGCTGTGGCACCTGTGTGTTCCCTGTGGTCGGTGCCAAGGTCACATCCTCTGCCTAATGTCCAGCATGGGAACCTCACCTTTCACACAGGAGTGAAAGCTGTGGGGATTAACTTGCACTCTTTCATACAGACCATTGCTCTGAAAGATACAGCCAGGATTTGAAAACCTTTCAAGGCATATTTAAAAGAGGAATTATCTGCATTTAGCTGGCTGGAAAGTACCAGTCGCTGGAATTCCTCCAAGAATTCTTTTTACAAACTAAAATATTTGGAAAGTACATTTGCAATCAATTTAAAGGAAGGGCACATTTTATATTAAAACCCTCATACTTTGGTTAAAACACTCACTTTGACTATTATTTTCTAAAATGGAGTGTTACAAGATCCAAGCACAATATACTGTGGCTCGCAGAGCAGAGTTAATAAACAGGATAAAGTTTCACCAATGCAAGTTGAGATTCTGCATCTCTTTGATTATTCCCCATTTCATCCTGACCCATGCCACTGCGACGTAAAAAGAGCACGCATCACAGTAAATTTTGAAGATGAAAGTTAGGATCATAGTTATAAAAAGCAGAAACTGAGACTGATTTTCCCCAAAGTAGGTCTCGATTCCTAAAAAAATGGAGGTGGTTTCCAAAGCTCCTTATCAAACTAGTATTTGAGAACTGCTGGGCTTGTAGTCTTTCAGAAGTTTCTGACTAGGGGGTTAATGCTTATTGAAACCTCACGAGTCATTTAGGACTGATGCATCACACAGGAAAACTAGTGAAAAACTCCTCCCCAGAAATATGTAATTGCCTTAAAAATGTAGGGGACTCTGAACTTTTTGGCCTAGATGAACTCAGTGGCAGGTTTCAGTGAAAAAGCCCAGTCTAATGGTGATGCCTGACCCAAGAATCTCCTTCAGTGATTCTTCTTGTGCAAGGCTGACAGTTTCAAATGAAGCCATAACCTTACCCTTTATGACAGAAGGCAGAAACTGTTACCGCTGGAGTTATAAATCCAGAAAAGTCTTTAAACATTTTTAAAAGCAAGTGAAATGAATCTGATTGTTTATTTTACTCTTTCTCGTTTTACACATGCTGTACTGGATCTATCTGGAGTACAAGAGAAGAAAATAAACCATGCCAGGCTTTGGCAGTGCTAAGCCTGGTGTGTTATGGTTTTCTAAAGTTAAGCATGCTACATTAAATGTGCTAAGCAAAGGGAAGATATAACATTGTTATTGTAGAGGGCGTTTTGATTTTTTGAAATGTCAAAGGGTAGATGAAAATAGTAAGATTTCCTTACATCTCGCATCTTGGAGGATCTTAATGCACTTTAAAAATTGCACTTGAGAAGGTGACCTCACCCAGCGCTGGTACACACTGATCCAACGGGTGCTAACACAGCCCTTATTAACTGCTGCACTGTGTTTGGAAAGAGCAGAATCAGAAATAACTTATCCAGTTGAAAATGCAGTGAGAATTTAGACAAAGACACTGGGGACTCCAGCCAGGAACACAGGGACTAACACCCAGACTCTTGCAAAACAGGCTTGTGAGGTCTTTTAATGACTGCAAGCAGTTGTAGCAGAACAGTAGTTTTATATTTGAGCACAGCCAGAAACACAGCACCATCCAGTTATTAGTTGAGTCATGACTCCAAAAACCTAGGCTGCTCGCAGGTTCTCACTGGCAGAAAACACTAGGTTTGGAGTCAGACCTGCACAACCAGCCCCCCGAGCTTTAAACTTGTGTACTGAGAACATTTCACTCTGTTTAATCTCCGTACCCTCTCAGCTACTGATGTACTTGCAAGACTGCCAGCAAGACCAAAAATTAGTTCCAGTGTCTGTGGCAAAGTACCAAACATTTCTTACATAGCATAGGCTGAATTCTTGCAGACTTAGTGGTGACTGAGATATGTCTAGGTGAGTGGCACACCTAACATCCAGGGTGATCTCCTTTCTGGCTGGCTTGGCTTCCAAACTTGTGGCTGAGACAGACTCTACCTGTTAGAGCCCAGCTTTCCTCAAGGCAAGTCTGTTTGCAGAAAGCACTCTGCTGCTTGAGAACACCTGCACAAAGTCATTAAAGTCAATGCATTTTTCAAAACATCTTGCCAAAATAAAGTATCAAAAAGAGATATGAAACGTATAATTTGGCTTGGCAGCCCCCGATACCACCTTACAGTACCACAAAAGCCTTCAGGGTCCTGGTCCAGCACGTATGTTCCTTCATTTTAATTCCCTGCTTTCCTCTTTTAGTGGCTATACCAGAACATTCACGTTGAAATCCATGCAGAGGGATGTGAAATCACTGGTGATAAACAAGAGGACAGCGAAAAACTTTGGATCTACTTGCTCCTCTCAAAGCCTTTATGCACTTTGCCAGCCTTCTTTGGAAAGATATGGTTGCTTTTGGCAGAGTCATCAGGGCAAGTATGCATAGCCCTTTCCTGGAACAAGTGCAATCAGTCCTGGGAAGACTTAGAAAAATTAGTAGCTACTTGTCCTGCCTTTTCCAGTGTATCTTGCTCAATTCTATCTAAAAAGGGCCAGCAGGAGCTCTTTTTATCACAAGAATTGCTGCTAAGGGGTGTGATCCCATTTAGAGATAAGGAATAGGAATAACTTGGGTAGAGATGCAAAGGGAAAGGATGTTAACTTGTAAGTTCCACAGAGCTGAAGAATCAGACCTGATCATGTTTTCTACAGAGAGAAATAGGGATCTGGAGAGCAAGAAAGCTTGGTAGAAAGACACCGTGTATGGAGGACACACAGAGAGGACAGTTGTCCATTATTTTGAGGTACATCAGGCTACGAACACTGGGAAGCCTCACATGAGCAGATCTTGTTTTGTTCAGAAGATGAAACTCTTTTTTCCGTGTTGCTGTGCTCTGACAGAGAATTTTCCCTTGGGAGACTGAGGGGAGTTCATTTTGTGGCCTGAGCCTGCAGCCTCCAGGCTAGACCATCAGCTTAAATCCCTGCAATCAAGATATAAGCCCTCCAAAGTTTTAGCTGTATTGTAGGGCTGGGGGTTCATTCTCCCTGAAGGCAGAGATGCAGATGAACCTGTCTCTATTGTTCCCAAAGGAGAATCTTTCAGCAGCCATCATGATGGTGCTGGTCCATGCTCCAGGCAGCATCTCCTGCCAAAGGGAACTGAAGCCCAGCCAGGAGCAGCCAGACCTCCCTACATGGGCAGGTGGCCCCCAGACCAGCCACAGAAGCTCCATCTAACAGTAAAATATTGCTCTCCAAGCCCAAGGCAAGAAGTCAGCTTTTGGTGCAAGTAATGTGATCCAGACCCCACCTTGTCTAGGACTAGGAACAAGCAAAGACACAGCCTCAAACAGCCAAGCTGGCCTCAAGCCTGGAGGGGTGAAAGAACCTGCCAGGAACCCAGCAAATCCTGTGCTCCTGAGGCATCCACCGTGCTCCCCAGCCTCAGATTCCCGTAATGAGAGTAAATACAGAGATGCATATTCAAACAGATTGCAGATTAGATTGTGATAAAATTTACATGAACTCTGCACCATTAGTATTACCAGGTATACAGGCAGGGTTTGAGAGATGTGATAAAACCATAAGATGTGGTGAACCTGAGAGCAAACTGAAATAAATTCTGTCTTGTCAGTGCTGGCAGAGGCAGCAGATGGTAATACAAAGTTTGTAGAAGTATTTATGACCACTTTGGTTATTAAAACCAATGGAGATGCACTGAGGATCAGCCAGGATGATTTTGCCCCTAAAACTATCGTGAGTGGCTCCCAGACTAGAGGAACTTGAGAAAGGAAAATCTGACTTCAGGTTTTATCTTTAAGACTCTAAGTCCCTGCGGTGTCTCATTCACCACGTTTCTCGCACCCTCACATAGTAAGATGTGAAACTCCAGAAGACACTGGAGGCAGATGAGACTGTAAATTGAAATAAAATATATACATATTCTAGTGTATTCGTGCATGTCTACCTCTGAAACTGTTGTTGATATCCAAGCTCTTCATCAATGAAGAAATTGTTAAGGATGCCTTCTTTCTCCCTTTCTGGCTTTAACAACGATTTTCTCAGATATACAGAAAAGTACCCTTTGCCTTGAAAACAGCAAAACGCCCAAGATGTCAAAACCTGCTATCCCCCACAATATTTATGAGCAGTGGCCATACACACAACCTGCAGGACACGCTGAGCAATTAACGTAAGACCAAAAAAGCCACCGCATAAACCTGAAGACAAAGCCCAGCTTGTACTTGGGGACCCTGCCAGCCCAGGCTGACACTGACATTTGCAGCGAGCGCTAGACCCAGGCTAAGTCTGAGCTGGTTGAGGGTTGGCTGGGAATGTCTCACACAGCCACAATGGCCCAATACCGGCAGAACCTCAGATTCAGTTTAAAAAGTCTGCAGAACTCCAAGAAAAGCAATTTATGCTTTGCCAACAGCGTCTTAAATGGAACTAACAATTACAAAGGTTTGACATTATTACATTTCCCTTAAATGTAGAATTAGTGAAAAAATGGAGATTCAAACACCCTAACAGCACACCAGTTAAGAACAGCAGCTATGAAATAGTCACTGGAATTTAAATCATCACCTAATAATACCAGGTTTGTAACATGTTGCCTTTTTATAAAAGGAGAATATTCAGCAGTGTCTTGATGTTTTAAGGAAAGTTTTGGACACATTTAATTTTCCTTTTACAAATGCCCCCAGTCATCAGAAATGTACAGTTGTTTACTTTTAAATGTTTTTTTCAGTTTTTTTTTTTTTTGTCAAACTATCAAAACAATTACCTCATTGGAAGCCACGTCTTGGCATAGAGACAGTGGAATGAAGAGTGATTCTCCTCTGTGGACAACAAAGCGAGCTGTTTAAGCTGGCTACCCTTGGAGAGCAGCTTGCTCCAAGATAACGTGGGAGATAAGTGATTGCACTGACTCCTTTTCATGTTACAAAACAGTTTGATGCTTGTGAAGAGATCAACCTGTTCTTTTGAATTAGACACAACAGAAGGAAGACTATAATCTGGGAATAATAACGAAGCGGGAAAACACGTTTCTGCAAGGCTTTCATTTCCTCCCACTAGTGTCCTTGAAACAGAGAAAAAGTGAATTTTAACACCCATGCCAAAATACATGATTTTATAAGAGGCACATGTTACCTTGGAGCGTGTGAGGTTTGAGTCCAAGCTCATTTCAGTGTGAACAAGGCAACAGACTTGGTGAAGAACGACCTTGAGCATGTAACACCCCTTTTGCACCACTACTGTGGGATCATTTTTCATTTCCCAACCTTACGAAAGTATTGTACAAGGGGCTCATGGGGTGAATTAACCCTTTGCTGAAAATTGACAGGTTGCAGCCTCTCTCTTCTTCTCCTCACTGGAGGAAGTTAAGCAATTGCTTTACCACACTTAATTGCTGCAGAACTATCAGACTGGTCAAATGGCAAGGTTAGGCAAGAATAATGCCCAGGGTATTATTCTTAATAATAAGGGCATTATTCTTATTATTATGATTCTGCAGGCAGGAGGCACAGTGACTGTCCTAGCCTCCATCTATACTGTGTGTGCTCCAAGCACGAGCACTGGCATTAGCCCAGTGCAGCCTCCTGTCTCACTGCAGTTATGCCCAAATTAGGATGCAGGCAGATGTACACCCCAGCTGGGAGATGGCAAACACTGGAGTCAGGTCTAGCTTTAATTGATAGATCTCTGACGGACAAGATCCCTGACAGCTGCTTATGGCTTCTTCTATATTCTGCTCCAGTCTCTAGTCGAGCAGGCAGGTGTACAGTCACACATGGTTTAAGTTAACCTGTAATACATTGAGCTGGAATGGAGAAGTGCCCATAAAATCAGCATTGGCCTCCACCTGAACACAATCTCTAATGGCACAGCTGCAACCAGGATGAGCCTGTGCAAGCACTTTTTTATCACCCCTGTCTTCCTTTGGGGTTAAGCTGTCCCGTCTTCCCTCTTGCTGGTGGGGAAGGTGTAGCAGAAGTCGAGGTAGGTGCTGGTCTCTACCGATACCCTTGCTAAAAGTTGCTTTCCTGGCCTTGTCTGTTCTAATGCCCTTCTTCCTGTGAAGCAATTCAGAGGCACATACACCAGGATGGTAGTGAATGTGACATGAGATTACAAGATGGGAACAACAGGTGGACACAAATACTTCGTCTAAGCGTGACCGCAGTTAGCTGTCACTGAATACCTGTGTCGAGCTACATCAGATGGAAAACATCATTTAAAAGTCTTATTTAAGTGGACTACTTCAGTATTTGCCTTGAGTGAAGCGGTTCTTTAGGGTATTTACATAAGGCCAAATCCTGTCACAGAGCCATTCGCCTCTTGGCACAAGCGTCACCAAGGTTGTGTTTAAGGAAATGCAACCATAAAGAGGAAAGCTTGAAGAGTATGACTCAGCAGCATTAAAGTGGCCCCATGAAAGAAGAGCTTGCAAACCATAATTAATGGACTGGAAATTATTTTGAAACAACATTAGATGAAGCAGAATGGCTTTAGATGTATTTTATATGTTTGCGTAGCATGTAATTCAAGTGTGCCCACAAAGGTCAACCAAAACATTTCCACTGGCCTCCAAGAGGCAGCACCCTATGGCAAATAGACCAGAAGTCACAAAGAAACACATACTGGAAAAAGCATTTCATGCATACATTTTTTAACTTGCCAACCATAGTTGCTCATGCTCCGTATTAAGGGGTCTATATTAAGTAGAAGTGTTTTGTATTTGGAAGTGCCAGGCTCTGACAAAGTGTGATGATCCCTCACAGAACCTACTGAGCTGTGCTCTTGGCACCTTAGGTTGAAACTGTTGGCTCTAGTCATTTACATACCTGCATAAGTAGCCTTCATCAGAGCAAACGCCTGCTCATCTGTACATGAATACAGGTGAATTAGACAAACTGCACAAAGAGATCGTGTAACAGAAAGATGAAGGGTCATTTTTTTCCAGTGATAAATCAATTCCGTCCACCCTTAGTAAATCCATCTTTCTGTGGATTTTTAGCAAGATCCCAGAAAAAGCAATACTGATTTTCCTTGTTTCATATTGACTTCTTTCCTATTGTTTTTACGGAATGAAATAAATGTGGACTTTGCCTTAGAAAACTACATTACTAGCACTGTTTACCAATAAACTTTTTTTACTGAAGTACCTTTAGAAAAGGGACAATGAAACAATTAGCTATGACTTTTAAAGTTTGTCTTGGATTTCTCATATCCTAAAGTCAGCCATCCTGGGATGTTGGAATCAACACCATCAAAAGCACCTATGAATCTAAGAGCTGAGCGCAGCCCTCCAAAAAGTAAATCATTGCTATTCTTGCAGGCAAAGTTGGACTTTGTGACCTTAAAAGGTCCCTTCCAACCCAAACTACTCTGTATTCTTATGATTCTATACTCAGGGAGGAAAAAAAAAAAAAAAAGGAAAAAAAGAAAAAAGAAAAAAAAACCTTTACAAGATAACTGAAAAGTGTCCCAGTAAGTACTGCATCACCTCGTGATCAAGGGCTGCTCTGGGTGCGGACACTAGTAGTGACATAGTTCTCAGAGAAAAAACACAGAGCAAGGGCACTGTTATGGTTCATGGTATCCAGCAGGATCTTTACCAGCTATAGCCGACACCTCTATTACAGTCACCATCTGGGAAAGTTTTCAAAATGCTTTCCAACTCAGGGAAAGCTTGGGCAGACTCAAGGTTGAGGCTTCTTATGAATCACATGAATCATCCCCCAGGATCTTGATCGCCACCTTGCCCACAGAACACAAAAAAGCATATGGCTCAGCACAGGCCAGGGTGTTCAAACACCAGAGCTCAGCACCAGGCAGAAATAACCTGGATCTCAAACCAGCATAAGTGTATCAAACCCACTTTTTACCAAGCTTAGCCAAGTTACACAATTCTGAGGTTTTTAAAGTCTTCCTGACTTTAGAGATGTGCAGTAGCTAGTAAACAAAGATCTGTTCTTGCAGAAAATGTTAAAATACTATTAAAATATAAATACAGACAGGGGAGAGAGACATCTGAATAAGTCTCTCCCAGGAATTAAACCTTAAATTTCTTTTTCTTTTCCAGGTGATCCAAAGACCAACAGTAGAACTGTTTGGAATTACCATAGATAAACTAGAAACCTTCTTTGCAAGCAGCAGCTATGACAAATTGCATTAAAATGAATCTTTATCTGCAAAAAAGCTGTATTTCCACAGCTTCTATTTTCTTCACAGAAAATACAGTTCTCACAGTATTTTTTTCTAGTTCAAATGCAAAGGATGTGTTTGCAAATATGGTGTTTCAGTTGGGCGTATTGCTAGGAAGCAAATCAGCCCAAGGAGATGACACTGAAACAGCTGCCAGCCCTGCTAGGGTACACAGTGACCATAACACCCTGTGGCTGGAACAAATGCAAGATACAATAGATAATTGTTAACCCAAAGTACAGAACTATCCAATGAGGAACATCCCTTAAATCAGGCATCGTCAATTATTCTGAACAGTATAGAACATTAGTGTCTCTGGCCAGAAATGTGTATGCTATCCTTTAAGGGGCTGCAGAGGGGGAGAAACTTTTGTTAAAGCTATCTTAATTAAATGCAGCATCTGGCAAGGAAGATATTTACATAGACTGAATTTTGCTGCAAAATATAATTGTGTGTTTCTTCTTCAGCTACAGAACTGTCCGTCCCTACCACGCTACATACCATCAGCTTTTTCCCTCCTGTCTCTGTATATTGTGATATTTTTGGCTGTGTAATTAAAGGATTTTGTCAGTTTGCTGTGCCTTTTTTTCTTTAAGTACAGACACTAATTGGGTTCAGAACCCAGTAAAGACCCTCAAGAAGCTACGGTCGTTCAGTTAAAAAAAAAAAACCTTTGATAGTTTCAGCTCTCTTCTATGTCTTCTTTATTATCCAAATTTCCTTCATGTTTTATATAGCAAATTACTATAGATTAGGGCAATTTCTGTTTTATATTGAACCTAGTGTGAAGTCTTCCTGAAAATTTTCCTGAAGGTGGATTAAAGACCTCAAAAAAAGACACAGGCTCTCAGGTTGTGTTATCATCCTGAGACCCTTAGATCATCATCTAAATGGTCAGGAAGGCTGATCAATTTTTAGACAGGGAGTTGCAACACGGAAGGAAATCGGGTGAGCTATTCAGTAGGAGGCACTCTTACCTCTGAAGCTGCATTGATCTACTGCCCTGGTAACGTATTGCTAAAAGGAAGCGTGCCGTTGGAAAGTTTGAGTGTTGGCTGGGGTGGAAAACCTCATGACCACTTGTGGTGATTAATGGAAACGGAATGGAAAAATTAAAGATCTTATTCCACTTTTCACAAGAGCTGGGCTGTTAAGCTGAGTTTTGTGGCCAAATTCCAGGTAGCTACATTCGGCCTACCTAAATACTCCTAAAAGTTATATTTGAATATACTGTATTATTCTTAACTTCCTACCCTCCGCTGGTATGTAGCGTTTCTACACGCAACTGAACAACAGCTTCATTGTACCTTTGAGCAGCACCGTGACTACATGAGGTGAAGAGCTTTTGGCGTATTTAAAGTGTTCTGAGATCCTTGAAGGTGAGAGACTGTATGCACACAGTGTATTTTATTCTTAGTTTTAACTGACATTGCCCACACTTAGCTAAAATTAAACACACAGTATTATTTGCACAGTTTTCTCCCCCTTTCCTGAATGTAACAGTGAAAAAATATCCTCCACCTAGCCTACTTCTCTGATTTTCTTCTTTAATGAAAAAATCGAGGTGTTTTTTAAAAAATAATCCAGTGAATTAAACTTCTGTAAACATGGCAGCAATATCCCACCTAAGAATATGCTTCTTAACTCTTTATATATCTACTTAGAGGTTTTATTTATCCAAAACAAAGTATGTAGTGGTATTCTTAGACATATGTTTTCAGTGTCTCATTCACTCTAGTTAAAGGTAGGACTTCCTTTGTTTAACTTCCACAAAACACAGAGGACAGTACCTTGAACAATGACCCAAAGAAACAAGTTGATTGCTAAAGATGCCCAGGAAGCAATACAAGCTGCTGGTCTTTAGATTTGAGCCAAAGAAATCTGTATTTTTACCCAATTCTAAATTTTGCCGTACCTCACCTCTTCTATGTTATAGTCCAACATGGGAGAGACTTGATGAACACATAATTTCTGAATTTTGATGTATTTCCAGAGCTCAGAGTGGTGTTGGAACCAGCATAATTTTTTCAACATAGCTTCATTTCAAAGCATGCAAGAAGAAAGAAGCAATTGGAAATAATAATATAAAAAAATAACAGAACTAAATGTATTGATTAATTTTTAGGACCATTTGTCTCTGGGTCTCCCACAGCTTTCAGCCTCTGTCTTAGCCTCTCCCACCTTTTGGAAATCAACCTCTCTCTGGGCCTCCCATCCATTTTTGGCCTCAACCTCTGTCAAGCCTCCCACATTTTTTTGGGCTCCAACATCTTTTTGGCTGTTACATTCGTCTCAGCCTCCAACATCTTTTCGGCCTCCTTTGTTGCCTGGGCCTCCCATATCTATTTGGCCTTCACCTCCATCTTTAACTCCCACATCTATCTAGCCTCTAACTCCTGGTCTTCCACCTCTGTCTGGCTCTCCCACACTTTTTTGTCTACCACCACTGTCTGGGTTTCCCCACACTTATTTGACCTCATATCTTTCTGGCCTCTCCACTTCTATCTGGGCTTCCCACAGCTTTTTAATCTCTACCTCTAGCAGGGTCTCCCACACCTATTTGACTTTCTACACCTTTTGTATCTCCCACACCTTTCTGGCATCCACCTTTGTTTCAGCCTCCCATACCTCTTGGTCTTCCCACCTCTGCCTTGGCCTCCTGTTAATTCCTTTCATCAGAGACACTGGAATGCCTTTGTAATTCTACAGCTCTGAGCTCAGATGGTTTGTATCAAATCCTGAGATCCTTCTTAAATTTGTAATGACACCATACTTCAGAAAATTAGCAGATTCGGCCCAAGGCTAGGCCATACTAATTCTCCTTTTGTGTTTTTTAAAAACACCAGGACTTTAACAGAGCTACTGCCACTTCTGTTTATTGGTTTTGGCAAAATCTTCTATTGAACCCTATTTGTTCCTCATTTGGAAAGGACCACACAGACATTTTGTTTTTTTGGAGGAGAGGGGAACAAAAAGAATCAAATAAGTGTGATTAGAGGATAAAAAGAAAGCATGTTTGGAATGAGGCCACGTTTGCTCATGTTAGGCCTTTCTCTATCTACTGCTACTCGAGGAACTGTTTGTAAAGTACCTTATCTCTCTGGGGCCTCATGTTTTGTTATCTGAGATAATGATGTCAGTGAGACCAGGCATCATTTTCACTACTAATGTGTTCTTCCTGAGCACACACAGCCACTGTGAATAGGTCCAATTGAAGAGGAAGAGGAACACATGAAAATGCTGACCATTACCAAGATGCCCAAGATGCCAGAAAAAAGTTGTATCTGGTAGTTGTGCTCCTTTCAAAATGCAGCTTTGCAACACACAGCAACAGAAGAAAAAAATGGGGGATATGGACTAAGGAGACTGGATATGAAACCTCTTGGGATTTCTACAGCCTGTCCCTCTATGCACTACATTATTAAGTGAAATTAAACACACTGCCTCGTTACCTTAAAGAAGGTAATTTTGTCATGAAATTCAATTTGTGCTTCACTGTTTTGTTATTATTTAATTACATTTCCAATACGTGTATGACACCAAAATTGTATTTACCCTTCTGATCACATTTCTTTTCATGCACAAAATATTAAGGCATGCCAAGCATTTGACATTTCTCACTGCTTTGGTAAAAAAAGTATTCCTTTATACCAAGTACTTTACATGTCATAGTGAATTTAAAAACCCAGTGCAATTTAAACAGTGGATGTCCAAAACCATAACCACTATTTTTTTTCCAGTCAAATACTGGAACATTTACTTGGATGCTGCATTTGATCTCGCTAGCTCCTTATGCTAAACTTCAATATTGCCAATCAAAGCAGCCATGGGGACAAGGAGTGTTTCCTACAACTATCAGTCCAGTGCACAGTATATCAATCGTTCATTCCAGCTGCACAGTAATGCTTTCATTTACTTTAATCATTTCATTGTGTCCACATTTACCATATTTTTTTTTCTTTCCCTTCTCTCACAGCAGCTCACGCTCTCTGTTTTTCATGACACTTTTATCAGCGCCCCTGGAAAATGGGAGGATACAATCAATCTAAAATTTAGTAATATAATTAGTCTTTTTTTTTCTTGATCATTCATGCTTTCTACATAGAAGAGATTTAGAACTGTCCTTAAAATAATAGTAGCCTCAAAAATGAGCAGGTTCTAAGGTACCCCTAAGGTTTCCATGCTATGGAATTTTTAGTCAAATTTTTCACAATTTAATTAAACATGTTTGGTCTGATAGGAAGAAATGAAAAGCGTTCCATTTGACACAGGAAATTTTAAAAAGCTAACAAAGGGATTTTCAATGGCAGGCTGCCAGCAAGGAAACTTGATCTCGGTCACTTTTATTAAAGTAACTTTACACTTTTGACATTTGCCTTTTCCCAATAAAACTTCTTGAACACTTTCAAGGATAAGGAAGTTAATATACATAAGCACAAGGGCAGATGGGCAAAAGCCTTGCTCGTTAGTTAAATTTCACCCTTGATTCAAAATAGAAAAAAACTACATTAGCAGCATCAAGCAAGTAATAAATTACAATACACTTGAAGTTCATAGGCAAAATGGGCTTGAAGCCCTAAATTCTGTGACACAGCCTGACAAATCAGGTCTCCCTTTACAATATGGAAACCTCACCCTCTAAATAATATTATGATCACCGTAATGGTTAAACCTGGTCAGAGATTACCTCTTAGAGTTTTATAAATTATTTAGATGTGCTAAAACTGGCAGGCTGTACATAAAAGGTTTCTCTCCAGCAGAAACTAGGAGAACTGGGTATATAATGACTGCAATCCAAACTTTCTCCAGTCTTTGCTGAGTTTCCTAGAAATCACATGCATGTTGCTACATGCTGTGCTTTTCCATTTCTGAAAACATATGTCATGCAGTGGAACTAATTCTGGAATCCTGTATAGCTTGTGCCTAATTCTGTCCAGCTTAACAGCAGAGCGCTTTGTTTGCAGCATATAAAAGAGACAATCAGTGGAACCTTATCAAACAAAGTATTTCAGATGGTCAGAATATGATTTCATGAAGCATTTAGAGTCATGTTAGTAAAAAATCTGCACAGTTTAAAAGGCAATTAAAAAGCATTAAGAAGCTTTCGATTTAAAGCTGACTCCTGCTGTTCCAGATAACAAACAAGTGTTAAAATGTAAAATAATTTTGGTTACTGGTTAGAACCTTTTAGGAATATCACTGGCTTTTTTTTTACCTTTGGCCTCTATGTGCCCTTCAAATTAACTGCTGCTTAAAGTATTACTCTTCAATAACAGAAACTGGTTTTATTCATAAGGTCTTTATAATAAAGGGATTATAACTGAGACCCTCTGATACTATAATTATCAAGCACTTATCACAATAAATATAGCAATAACATTGCTGATGGCACTTGGGAGTGCAGCAATCAATTCTGTTGCAATTTCTAGAAATTAAATGTGAAGTCACGAAAATAGAGTATAAGAGATTAATTTGTTTCTCAATTTTTCTAATAGCTTTTTGAGGCTTTTACACTACAAAGAAGCTACGATTGCAAAGATTTGTGTGTCATAGTAAGAAACAAGAAGAATACCTAGGCCCAGAGATTACTTAGGGAAAGAAAGACCATGGTACTATGCTTGCAGCTGTCAACTGAAAGGATGGTTTCTCAGATAAATTATGTCTCTCATTATTTGTGGATATCCACTGAAACTTTCTGCTTTTACATATGGACCTTCAAACAACCAAATGCGTTCTTTTTTCAGTTAACTGCAGTCCTGCTTTCCCTCCATCAGTTTTCACTTAACTCTCTCTGTTAGGATCATCATAACTCAAAAAAGGTCAGCCCTGGTAGCCCTCATCCGTTTTACATCCAGACCAAGTTCAAAGTATTCCTCTATCTTCTGTCTAATGGGACTTATCTCACAAAAAGCTCTGCTTCCCTGCCACTGCCCTCTGAGCAACTCACTTTAACTGAAAATCCTCACTTCTTGCACCTTACGATTGGCTCTTTTTGCAGTTTCTAAACTTTCTTTTCCCAGCTTTGTTCATCCCTTGGCAGGAGGAGGAAGGCAAGAGGAACCCGCTTAGAAAGCAAGGCTGCACAACACGTCAATGTGCTTGAGCTTTACATTTTTTTGTTCTGCACCTAAAAGAGAACACTCCACTAATGGCTTTCTCAGTGTGCATCAGAAAGAGAGGGGGAAAGGAAATTGTAGCCAACAGTGCCATGGGACTGGAGGCCAGTGAAATCTGGTCAAAACTTGGAAAAGCTTTTTTGTTCAACACTTTGGAAGTTGCTTTCCTGAGTAGGACTCTAAAAATAATTCATTTTGGGGTTGGAGGGCAGAAAAAGAAGAAAAGAAGGCAGAAATAATGTTCATTTGTTGATTGTTTCATTGATTCTGTTTTTTCTTTATTTTCCCTTTCTGGCTCTAGATATAAAGAATAAAAGTTTCACTTTTAAAAGAACTAAATATTAGTAAAGGAGCTGAATATCTGATGCACATCTTTGTTTTGAAAATAAGGCACTTGCCATAAATAAGGGTCTTATTTATAAATGCTGAGAAAAATCTAAAAGTTGATTTTGATATGTTTGCATTATTAATAGAATGTTGCACGTTAGTTTCTTCCCAGAAATATTAAAAAACAGGATGGATTTTTATAAATGTTAGAGACATGAAGCAGGCTAATGACTACAACAATTTTTTTCCTATATTTATCCCTTATTATCACACTGGGAATTGCATATTTGTAATTGAAGGAGGAACTGGATTCAGCATTAGTAGAGTTAGTTAAATAATACATCCCGTTATTAGATTTTTATAATCCATTACTTTTGTGTGTGTGTGCATTATATAATCCCTACTGTAATGAACGTTCAACTATAAATTGTGGAACAAGTTACTAAATACTGTTACTTTTTCCATGTCTGGATTTGCAACTTTCCACAATAAAAGAGTGAAAAGTTGAGGAATATGTAGTTACACAAACCTCAAAAATGCAGAGTCAGGGAAAAAAAGTATGCTTTGTTCTTTGCTCGATGCTGATTGCAACGCAGTCAGAAGGTGAAATCACTTTTGCAGCAGAAGGTAGCAGTAAGGAAAAAAGAAATATATATACAAAATGACATCAGCATTAAATTCTCTCCAACCCCCAACAACATTCAGTGCTCATTTTTTTCTGAATGTTGTCAGGTTTATTTTCACAAATGCTGTTGCGCATGAGAGTTTATAAACTGATTAGTTGGCTGGGTTATAGCCGACTAGATTTCCTGCTTGCTGGAACTATTCAGGGTGGTTCTTGAACGAAGGCCTAGAGCTCCATCAGTGTTAAAATTAGAACATATGACAGCCTCAGAGACGGCTATATATCACAAAGGCAGCGCAGCTCTGCAGCAGACAGCCTTTGAACTCTGAGGGGGAAAAAAAACTACATGGAATGAGAACAGATGGAAATTTGTCAAAAGCTTATAAATCACCACTCCTAATTTCTGAAGCTTCAGTATAGAAGCAACTTATATGAACCCAGATTTGGATTCCCCTAGATTCTTCTGTCGCCATCCCTACACCAGTTAATATGATAACATGAAATCCTAAGTCTTCTTTGCTACAGATACTGGTAAGAGAAAGAAAAGTGTCCAAGGAACACACCAAGAATCTATACCATTTATCTCAAACAGCGTCTGCACAGAACCTCACAAGTTTACATGAACAGCAGCGCTGTCAAAAATTATGTTTGAAAAATGTTGTTTGATATATATAAATACCAAGTTATTACAAAGCAGTGATGAGGCTCGTGTTGATACTCATACTGTCAGGGAGAAGCAAAATGAAGGAATTTATATACCAAGGATTACAAAACATCGCATTGTCAGTTTTAAATATAATTGAATTGATTTGTCAGAAGAAGAGGTAAATGGAAGAAAGGGCATTCAAGGTCCTACTTTAGTCATCAGAGAAGCCTATTTTTAACAAGCATGAAAACATTCGGCTTGCAGCCTCACAAATACTGAGCAGTGAGAGGTTAGGTTACTACATACAGAAGACCAAAAAATTGTGGACAAATAGGAAGAGTCTGTCCTTAAAAGTGCACAGGCAGCCACAGAAACCCCAAACCTAGCCTTTGAGGCTTCCTTTGCATCCTGTGGCTGTTTACAGAAAATAAGAAAATAAATAAAAGGATGAAAACAGAGCACGAATAGCTCTGAAGCATCGTTCTGCTAAGGCAAGTGCTGTCTAGAGCAAAGGAAATCCTGCACATCTTTCCTTTGGGGAAGTAACCTCTAGAGGGACCTGTAGAGGTTCCTGTTTGCTGGGGAGTAGAGAAAGACGAGCTGCTGGATGGAGACTTTCGGGAGGGATAAATTCTCATGATGAGCTTTCCTCGGGAAACTTTGGACTCTCTGGGGCATCACAATTCTGTAAGACCTTTTTGTCTGACAGCCGGAAGGACAAGTAAATAGCAAGCCCAGAAAGTGACTGCCAGCACTTGTTTGCATTCCCTTTTCCTTCTCTTCCTGCGTGTTTACTGCAGGAAGGAAAGGTTCAGTCCCCAGCTTTAAAATAACCTCTGGGTCACACCAGCACTATTCTGCTCACCCACTATATTTGTAATATTCCACTTCCATTCCTGAATTGCATCCATAGTTCTTCTCACTTTTATGCCTTGATAGTTCAATTATTCACTGTCATTCTGAAGCACTTTCTCCTGCATCGTGTACAATAACAAGTCCAAGATATGGTTCATTACTATTGTTAGCAACAACTGTTTCTGAAAGTGTTAACTGCTCCCGGCTTCCTCTCCTGATGGTTAGCAGACTAGCAGGTCATTAACTGCTGGAAGTGACTGGTTTTTTAGGGATTAGATCTTAACCTTTTGAGTTCACACAGTCCACACAGGAGTCATTCTGATGAGCCTTTTTTCTTTTGTCCCTCTTATCACTCTTGGGCTTCGCCCACAGTGTTCTAGGTTTTGGTATATCACCCTGAGGATTGTTCCAACAGTTGTTAAAAGTGGAAGTCACCTTTCTAGCCCTAAATTTGAAAGCAAGGTCTCCTCACCCAGAAGCTTGGTTGGTGGTTTAGCTTCTGGGCAGGGAGGAGACACGTTTTTGCCTCCTGCCTGTTTTTCCCCAGCCAGCTTAGAGGGGAAAAAGCACTCTCCTCCTGACCCGCTGGTAGCTCAAAGACAGAGAAGGAATAAAAGATAAATCAAGGATTCCTGGACTTCTCATCCCCTTGTGCATCTGAGGAGGAGCAACAACCTGAGCTTTGCTCCTCTCTCCACCGTTCTCTATTCCTTCTAAATTGGGAAATGACACAAACGTGCTGACTCCAGAGAAAGTACTCTGTGCCGATCACCGTTCAGCAAATACTTTCCATTATTAACCACTGCCCACCACAGCTCTTGTGGCACTTGCAGGTGCCTGTGATCAAGAGATTGTCTGAATAATAACCCAGGCAATTTCCATTTATAATTTTCATTATAAAAGTACACCTTGACACAACTCAACAACATGAAGCACCTGTAACAAGCTCAGAAAAACAGGAGAGCCCAACATTCATAATTAAAAAAAAAAAAAAAAAAAACAAAAAAAAAAAAAAAAACCACAAAAAAACCTCCAACTTCTTAGAAGCTTTAAATCACTCATGATTTTTTTTTCCAGGCTTAATTCAGGATTTTTGAATGTTTGAGGTTGACAATACTTAGATCCAACTGAGATTTTATGATACTACTGAATTGTCACATCATATGTAACACACTACAATAACATCTGATGACCTTTCCATGCGATTTGCTTTCTGCTTATCACTTACAGCAATAATGTTTAATGGTGTGGAATAGAAAGATGTCAGAAAAATGGGTATGGTACCTAAATGGTAGAGGATGTATTGTGACACGCAGCATATATGTGAGCTTAACAAATTTATAAAGGTTTTAGTTAAACATGAGCTAAAATGAAAAACATGAGGCAGAGAGACTGGTTTCTAGTAGAGAAATCATACAGTCTGAACCTCTCAGAAAATTACTAAAATATTTAGATTGATTTTTACTTTTAACCATCAGTCGCATAGGAGATCTAGCTGATAGAACTGGAGAGTTGGACTTTGGACAATTACAAAATAGGACTCACCACAAAATTTACACAGAATCTACACAAGTTAGAGGCTCTTAAATCCAAACCTATGATTCTGGAGGAATATGACCTCCAGAAGTGTCTTTTTTTTTTTCCAATGCAGTGTTTGCTACATACCAGGAGGTGTTTCTGGGCATACCCTGAGCTGCATTTTGCATTAAATTGAGACTGGACAGAACACAGAAATGTTTCTTGACCTATCCAAGCTCAAAACTGGGCACAATTTCACTTAAAACTTTAGTGGCCTTCAGCAAGCTTTCCAGTAGATTTGTGTTGATATTAATATTCACAACAAGACCCCATGGGACATTCACATGTCTTTCCACTCAGTGACATTTGGAATAACTGGCAGAGTGATCCCAAAAGATGCTGCATAAAGCTGGTACATCAACAGAGGAGCAGAAAACTACATGCAAGTCTCAACCCAGACTACAGGCAGAAAACTGAAAACCTAACTCAAGCATACCAGCGTTTCAGGTCACTTTGGACAGCTTCCAGAACCACAATTTGGGCACGTCCGTTACTTTGTTCCAGTCCCATACACCTAATAAATATTTTGGTGATACTAGAGTGCTTAGTAACTGCTTGTGAATTCATTTTCACCTCATGCCTCCTCCACACTGATCCTTGATTTATTCACATGCAGTTCTGCTAGATGATTTGTGGAGTAACATCTCTCTCTCATTGCAAGCTGAGTAAGGCAGAAACTATCACATGGCTCCATACTTGTTTTGATGAATAGGCTGAAGCACCATTCTAAAAATATTTGCTTTTCTGATATCCAAAGACAGCTTTCACTTGATTAGACACTCTGTCCAGCTATATCTGCTGTACAATCTTTCCCGGGCAGATGAGGTGAATGCACGTCACCACTGGAAGTATTTTAAATATCCTTCAGCATATTATCGATCTACAGTTTCATAATTAACTGACATTTACTGGATTTACTTTTCTGCTTAAGTGTTTACATTTAGTTTTCTTCCTTCTCCCCAGAGGGCGAAGAACTGCTTGGGGGAAAGGAAGGGGAAAGCTTTTCTACAGAGCTAATCAAGACATCAGCCATCACATAACATCCTGATGTTTGGTAGTACCACATAGTGGTACTACCAAAATACTCTTATACATCACTGTTCCCCCCTTTCAAACCGAACGCATCACAGATAACAGAAGAAACATGCCGCAGACAGGGCTGTTTTGTGTGCCAGCAAAACACCAAGGGGTCCATCTGATCCGTCCTGCCACACTTTGCCTGACAGCAGATCAAAAGTCTGTCTGCTCCTCTGATATACGTTCCCCACTTCATAATGAAATAAAATAAAATTAATGAAAAAAAAAAAA
>VZRU01008460.1:0-20432 GCA_013398155.1 Pedionomus torquatus
GGAACAGGTCCAGCAGAGGGCCACAAAAACGGTCAGTGCACTGGAGCAACTCTCGTGAAGACAGGCTGAGAGCTGGGGTTGTCCAGCCTGGAGAAGAAAAGGCTCCGGGGAGATCTTATAGCAGCCTTCCAGTGACTGAAGGAGGCCTACAGGAGAGATGGGGAGGGACTCTTTATCAGGGAGTAGATCGATAGGACAAGAGGTAAGCGTTTTAAACTGAAAGAGGGGGGATTTAGATTAGATATTAGGAAGAAATTTTTTACTGTGAGAGTGTTTAGACACTGGAACAGGTTGCCCAGAGAAGCTGTAGATGCCCCATGGCTGATGGGGCTTTGAGCAACCTGCTCTAGTGGGAGTTGTCCCTGTCCATGGCAGGGGGCTTGTAACTCAATGATATTTAAGGTCCTTTCCAATTCTAACCATTCTATGATTTACTGAGTGCTTTGTGTTCCCAAGGAGGAATGGTGTCTTCAATAATATTGTAATCCCATTGTGGATTTAGTCTATTACATTTCTATAATAATTAACTTTAAACAACTAAACAGGATGATGCAAAGTGTCATCCTCACTCTATTAACAGGAGAAGAATGTTCATAAAAAGACCATTCTGGAAATGGGATGTCTGTTAATCACAATTTTCAATGCACTTTGTGTTTTGAGAATATCCCACAAATATGTTCTGTTCAGTAATGCTACCTTGAACATAAAATGCAGTGGTATTCACCATTCTGTGATCAGAATTTGTTATTTGTCTATAACAAGAGAAAGATCAGAAATTTCAACCTTATGCTTTAAATTTCTCTGACTAAGAAAAGCAACATCCTTCCTTGGATAACAGTGTCAAAGTAAGTGATCCTTAGAAATACTTCCGTGATTGGCATTAGCAAAGCTTTGATACATACTATTTATACAAAAAACTATTATGCTTCACTTATTTCCTTTGATGTCCTTGAAAGACATGGCACATAATTCCCCATGTAGAAAATGTGCACAGTGTCTTATAATGAATTGAAACATTTTCCTTTACACACTGTGAATTGTTTCATGTGCAGTCACTATGATTTATGCTGGAGTTTGAGAGACTAGAACATGATGGTAACCTTGCAGTTAAGAATAAGAGTAAACTATTGGTTAGGTTATGGTTTCATTCAGATCTCCTGGCTCTGCACACTTCTATTTATTACAAGTATAGTAGTAGATAATTAAAGACTGGACAAATATGATGATGAAGTATGGTATTTGGTTAATGTACACTTGCTTGGTTGTCCATTATAAGATAGTTAACCAATACTTGTAATTTCAAAAGTATATTTCAAAATTCCTCTTGGCAATTTATCACAAGTAGGTGCCAACTTCACAAACTGATCAGTTTTCCTTATTTATTTTTAATTTCTATCATCTGTGCACGTGCAATCAAAGAACAAGTGGCACAGAAAGTTTTCTCTCTTGGCACTAGCAAATGTCACCAGCTGTTCCCATATACTTTTTCTTGTGTTGTAAGATTTATAAATATTTTTTTATGATTCACTTTTGTTTCTGTACAAAGTATTAGAGGTGACACGTGTGTCTTTAAATATTATGTTTTGATATTGCTATTTGAAAAGCTGGTGATCAGTTAGCTGTGCAGAAAACAGCTGTCTTAGAGTAAAATTAATGTTTTGAGTTCCAGGAAATTCCCAAATGCCTTTTCTTTCAAAGACTTTCAAGAACAGAGTATATCAACAGTTAAACAGAGAAACAATAGATGAGAGACTAGGGATTACTTAGGAGGCTAGCCTGGGGGAAAAAAAGAAAATAGGCTGCATGACTGTATGATGGAAGTACAGAGGGACGATGAAAAGCTGCAAATATATAAAGTGGAAAACATATCACAAAGAAGTTTCTCAGTAGGTGCTAGAGAGTTTCATCATAATTGGAATTAAGTCTTTGTTATCTTCCATTGTATTTGGGGAGAGCTGTACAAAGCTTTTTGCTTAACCTATGTTTTGGTTTTGCTTTAATAACCCAAATGGTGCTGACTTCACAAGATGTTTCCTGAAGAGATTTCTCACTGTGTATGCTTGAGATTATTATGATGAATTGTGATCTACTGCACACTAAGTGGGGCCTTCCAAGTGCTGCTGTATTCTTACAGAATTTAAATAGTATTCCATATGGAATACTGTAAAAAATGTTTTCTGTTGTGGCAAGAAAATAACACAAACAATAAAGGAGTATGCACCTACTCATACACACTGTGGCCAATCTGCTTTTGCTATCAGGTTAGAGCATGCCTCAAAGGATGGAGACAGCAGTTTGGGAGACAGTTCTGTGACTCTGGATAACAACATACTGGTGTGACTGCAAATTTTTAACAGATTTGTTGATTCTGCTGCACAAAAATGGCTGTTGTAGTAACAGAAAAGAAACAACTAAACTGTGAAGATATTAATTCTATCATTTGTTAACTTAGTATACTTGGGCTGCTCCTAGTTACCAGTGGAGCACATGTCATTTGGTTTTTAACTTATTTTTAGTAGAATCCCACAGTGTGAAACAAGATACATTAAAGTTCCTATATTTATTCCGTGCTTCAAGAGAATGTTTTAGAAGTGCACTTTATTTAATTTATAAATAATATTATATATCTACTTATATTATTTGTTCACATAATATATTTACTTTCTTAAAAAATATTTATTTTATTATTGCAAGAGTCAATAAATCCATTGCGGTAAAAGAACAAAGACAGACTGAAAAATAAAAGTTTAATTCAGATTTTTTTTTAAATAAAACATTGACAGTACCTAGAGAAAAAAAAGTTGTTAGCACAATTGTGACAACAACTTGAACTTGAATGGCTTTTGCTTGACTCATGTCATCAAGTGTATTATTTTTAAAAATTCTGTCTGGCAGTGTTGACATATCCTGTCCTTTGGGTTTCTCCCTCTTATTCAGAAATCAAGGCAAAAAGTTTGTTTCATAAAATATTGATAGATGCAAGTATTGTCTCTGACCTTACTTGATCAAAGTGGTTAGTGTCAAAGTGTAATTGTGTTTCATGTGTTTTGGTGATATGTCTAAATTTTTCATGGATTCAATAAACTATTAGCATCACAAGAAAATCTCAGCCATAATATAAAGTAGGAAAATTCTGTAAAATAATACTTGAGACTAAAATGAAAATTTAATTTATTTAATCTTAGTCTCTATCCAAATCCTAGTAAAGATCAAAGCCTGAATAGATCTATGAGGCAGGGAATATTTGGAGTGTTTTTACAGTTGGACTTAGAAAAATAGTTTTCCTTAGTTGGAATAGATACTATGACAATCTTGATATTGCAAAAATTGTTTGCTCCTTTGGAATTTTTTGCAGGACTGTTGCAGACCTTGTCATTTACGATCAGAAGTTTGTTTCTGGCCTTTGTACTGAGCAGGCACACTGACATGTAGCACAGTTCTTTCTCTTCAGTGACAAGGATACAGTTATTTTGTTTCCATCTTTATGTTTCCATCTTTCCATCTATATTTCCATCCAGTTTTATTAGTATTGTACTCTCCCTTCTACTATTTACCTGCATCCATGGTCAACTGCCAGTCTTTCTCAAGCATCAGCGTTGTTAAAATAAGATCCATGTTCCGAGGTCTTTGTTGGGAAGACTATAACATGGATAGTAGAGTTCCTTTCTCCTCAATCTTGGATATCTTCAAGTTCATTTTTTTATGTCTCCTTGCACCAGGTTGCTGCCTTATGCCTGCTCTAAGCTGAGTCCAAGTGTGATCCCACAGCTTCCCCAGGCTCAGTCCCTCAGGCATTCTGGTTTTGCCAGACTCTTCCAACAGAGACACTGGCAGAGTTCAAGCTCAGGCAGAGTAGGCGACAGGCACTTGGCACTAAAGCAGGTGCTGAAAACAGCTTCGTTCATCACCAGCCTAGGTGAACCCAGCCCAGCCCTGCGACCTGTGCTCTCAGCTCAGGGCAGAGCCCTGCAAGTGTCTGGAGTGTGAGGACTCCTCATTGAAGAGGAAGGAGTTGTAGAGACAACATGTGGATGAACTGACCTCACCCTCCGTTCCCCACACCTTTGTGCTATCAGGCAGGGAGGAGATAGAGAATTTGCAATGACGTTAAGCCCAGGAAGAAGGGGTGTGTGGGAGAAGTGTTTTAAGATTTGGGCTTATTGCCCATTATCCTACTCTGATTTGGTTGGCAATACATTAACTTAATTTTTCACCAAGTCAAGTCTGTTTTTCCTGTAATGGGTAACAGCTAAGTGATCTTCCTGTCCTTATCTCAACCCACAACCCTTTTGTTATATTTTCTCTCTCCTGTCCTGCTCAAGAGGGGAGTGATAGAGCAGCTTTGGTGGGCATCTGGCACTCAGCCAGGATCAACCCACCACAGCCACTGCATGCTGTTGGGTTTTTGGAGCAGGCTTCATGGAACTGAAGCATCCTTCAGAAAGGAATGTAATTCTTTCCCTGCCAGTTACAAGAAAACCATATTATTCATGAAAGAGGCTGACTTCTGCATGCCATGTGAACTGTGAGATATAAAGTCAGGGAATGATCTAGAGGCCTTCCAGTCTAACAGAAAACAATGTATTCAAGCAAGACTTCTTAGGTGATCATTTGTACCACACAAAATTATTATCTTCCTTGTACACATACAGTGCTTGTCTCACCCTTTGCTGATATAATCAATCATGTGATATGGGCACCCTTAACCGTATGAAAGGCTAACAAAGTTTCTAAGATGTATGTCCTTGGAAAATGAACTAAAGAGGGCACTCCTGCCTACTTCAGAGAAGTAAATAGTTCAACAAAAGTTACTCTCAATTTGTTTTTGTTGAGAGCACCTGATGAAAGCAGGAGGAAGAAAGATGAAGAATTCAGAGAAACACACAGCCACGCACTCAAACTTTTATAATTCTTGGCTATTCTGCAGGCTGAGCCAAAGGTCTATGGAGGATTGAGATTGCTGCAGCAAACACAACTCTAATTCACTGTGCGTAGCAGCCCCTGGATTCTGCCCTTTTATTCTGCCCTATGCTGCCAGGTCACACCCCCACTAACCTTCTGAGCCATCAGGATGATTTCTTCTTGTGGCTGGCTGCCCTTGCATACCACACCCAGGTTCAACCAATACATTCAAGGATGAGGTCTTTACTGGGGCCCAGTTTGGTCTCACCAACTCTTTCATGCTGGGGAGCTACAAATTTTCCTCAATCTATATGGGAAGATGTAAACATCTTTGAAAGAATTCTCAGCATAGAAGGAATAGATCAGTAATAGCAAGTTCCAAAGATGCTGTATCTGCCATCTTCCTCAGAGCAGCACTTCTCTAAGAGGAGTGACTCTCAGTTCATTGATAGGATAGGATACAATTTACTCTGTAGCAGCCTGGACCTTCCTGGGACAGGATTAGTGACATCTCAGTTTTGTCTTAACATAACAGCATATAAGTTCAGTTGGACTGACTGTAGATATGGACAAGGAGGGACACCTTTGTCTCTCATCACCATCCGTACAGTTGATTATTTGCCTGAGATTGTATGACAGAAACTTAAGTTACTTCTGAAGTCCTGCAACTAATCAGAGATGAAGGCTGTTCTATTACTGAACATGTCAGTATCTGCTGACATATGTGTTTTGAATGGGTGGCAAAGTGCATAAAGTGTCATGTTAGATATTTATGATGAGAATGAATCATTTTAGGCCATTTTAAACAAAAATCTAGTGCAATCATAAGTTCTTGGGAAGACTCTCAGAAACAAGAGACTTGGAAAACACTACATTAATTTACCCCTGTCTTCACAAAATGTGCTGATTCATTAGCAATACTTGTGTGGGAACAAAGCTCTGATGTACTTCAAAAAGATTGCTAGTGTGTCTAGACTGCTGAGTCAGAAAGAATAATATATTTTACCACAAAAATAATCTTTTGTTATAGTCTACTCATGCTGAAGAATGAAAAGAAATCACTCCAGCAACAAGATTCTCTTCTGACCATCTCTGCAGATTGAATTGTGCCTTTATTGGATCGCTGACAGCCATTTCTGACCTGAAGAGACCAATCAGGGAATGATTCCACTATCCGCTTTTCAGATGGAGGTGAAAGTAGCTTGACATTTACATCAGCAGCCAGCTCATCATGTCAATTTTTTGCTGTCTTGCAAACAGATATGCAATCAAAGGGACCATCTCTGCAGTCATCAGGATGTGACTGGCAATGTCAGCTTGTCTTTCTCTAGAACTTACTTGTGGTCTGTGTGAATCTTCACCTTATAACTAGAGACAGCATTTGGAATTTCAATGGCAAGAGGTCGCCTTGTGTGAAGTTTCATTCAGTTGGTGTCAAAGTTCTTGCCTAGTAAATGATAAGCACTTCATTCCCATCTGGTTATGTGTATCAGGGATTGACTGCAATGCCATAGCTCTAACATCACAAATGATAACCAACAGTGTTTGGTTGTCATAGCAGATAAGCAAAAGTAGATGTCAGTCACTTTCTCACATTTTTGAAATGCACTTTGTGCTGGAAAGTCCATTTCCATGGCACTGTCTTGTCAAAGAAGCAGAAAAGAAGTTTGGTGGTCATTGCTTTTTATGCCAGGGAGCTTTAGAAGAAGTTCCAAGGACTATCTAGAGTCCTAGTTTGTGCTTTGGCTGAGATAAATTAAAATTTGCCTTCACTTTTTGCTGTGAAATGTATATCTATCTATTTAGCCTCTTTCTATAACTGCAATATCTAAGAATGTGACAATCTCATAGTGCCACCTCTGCTTTCATTGTTGATGGGGACCTCCATGTGCTGCATGGACAAGCTGTGTCACCATGTTCTTCTCTGTGGGCTGCATGGGGATCTCTGCTCTAGCATCTGGAGCACCTCCTCCTACTCCTTCACTATCTGGACTGTTACACATTTTCCTCAATCCTTTCCCTCCAGCGCAGTGTTCTTTACACTTTCTTTTTGGAGCTGGTTGGAACTTACTCTGATATGGGAGCAGCCACTGGGAGAAGCCACCTCTGCATACCTTCTGTGAAAAAAAACCAAACTTGCCAAATAAACACAATAAACAGTGCTTTTGTGAAACTTGTACTGCACTGTGGCAAGTTTTCATACATGACCGTCTGCCCTTGGATGCAGCTCAATGATTTCTGCTGTTTTTAGTGAAATTTCAGCAGATGATTGCCATTCTCGTGACCATAAATTGCAGTTGTGGCTGTGTAATAGAATATATAGCGCTGAAGTTCATCAAGTGGACATAATGCCTTATGCTAACTGACCATACAAACAAGGTAAGACATGCACACAGGCAGGACCATCTGCTTTTCTCTGACTGCTACTAATTAAATAGAGTGAGGGAGAGAGAAGATGTGATGTCAATTCTTTCTGAATCAATAAGAAACAATCTCCTATGTGCAATCATACTGTGCAAAATGAGTGTAGCAATGGAGTATCCTTGAGTAAATACAGCATGCACTCTCATGGGACATAAAGTGGAGAGTAATGTTCTACCATTAGAGAAATACAAAAGAATAGTTAAAGGCACACATGGCAAAAAGGCTGTTTTTTCCTCCTCTCCTTGCTTCCTACATATCTTCCCAATAAACATCTCACATATGTGTAGTTACTGTAATGT
Source organism: Pedionomus torquatus (assembly GCA_013398155.1). Classification (NCBI taxonomy): domain Eukaryota; kingdom Metazoa; phylum Chordata; class Aves; order Charadriiformes; family Pedionomidae; genus Pedionomus; species Pedionomus torquatus. Next base: position 7,626 of record VZRU01008460.1, read on the forward strand.
CATAAAATACTATCTTCCAGAACCATGGTAACGAGGGAACCAAGCAGGCATTCTTGTTACTCACACAGCCATGAATACCGGCTTCATGTGTTAGGAATACCTACCATGTGGTATATTTTAAAACACAGTCCATTATTTCAGGTGCCTTTTCTTCAGGAAGATTTTTTTACCTAGCCACAAAATTGTACATTTTTCTCTATGAAAGTTGATATTTCAGTATGTTTCAATTCTTTTGAAGAAACAGTTTGTAAAAGCAGATATGCAGAGACATAGAAGACTAACAACAAAATAAAATTAAAATTTGAATTGTGAAATTTAATTTAACATCACAGATGTCCAGAGTATTCACAGAATCATTCTAAGTGATTACCTATTTAAAACATTTTTCTATATTCTGTTAGCGATTGAAAACAGCAGTTAGTGCACAAACAATTGCCAAAGCCAATTACCTGTATAAACTTGTTAGAGCAAAGCCAAATAGAAACCACTCAGTGCCTGCAAAACTTGATGTGACCTCAAAACCTAAGAAGTTTTATATGTCCACATTTTAAAAACGCAGCTTTTCTAGTACATGAGTTCAATGTTTGATCTCTGTTTCTCCAGTAATACTGTATGCACAGCTCAGATCAGGATGCTAGTACTCCATGTAGTATCACATGGCTGAAATATAGCTAGTCCTGAGGATCATTTTTTCCAATTATATTTTATTTGCATAACAGTCATTTCAACAGACAGTTTATCAGTTTCTTAGTCAAATACCCTAAAAGCTGCGCTTCCCAATTTTCTCTGATACCAAGGCCAACACCTGCAATGAGAAAAAGTGGTTGCAGCTATAATATTTTTATATAAATTGAATCCATAATCTTTAACAGTAATCCAGATCCTGTTTTTCCTTAGCATTTGTTAGCTTTAAGTAAACTGTAGGAATATTTGTATACTTTTGTATACTCATACTCACATAACTTAAAGACAATTACATAGATATAGGGAAGGGAAGTTAACTCTATTTGTCAACTAGTTTAAAGAACAGTGAGATGTAAAAATACACAGTGCTTGAATTTAGACATCATTACCTGAAGATATATTTGGACAGAATTCACTGTTCATCATGAAACTAGATATATTTAATTTTATATTTAATTTTAAGACTCTATATTACACTGCATATTCATGGAATAATATATAGCTTCATTTTTATCTCCAACTACATACAGTTTTTCATCTTGTGATTGTAGAGACTGAACTTCTACTCTCACTTCCAAGAGACAGCATGTATGCCAGCTATGGAAAGAACCATCCTTCCCGAGTACACAGGTATGCCATAAGAATCACAGAATCATAGAATGATTTGGGTTGGAAAGGACCTCAAGGAAGAACGAAAGAAGTCAGCATAAGTACTGAAAAGCTGAAAAAAAGAGAAAAAGGAAGGAAGGAAGGAAGGAAGGAAGGAAGGAAGGAANTTACAGAAAGGAAGGAAGGAAGGAAGGAAGGAAGGAAGGAAGGAAGGAAGGAAAAACACACAGTGTGTTCACACACCCACAACTAGTAAGAAAAAAATGCAATAAAGACTATATGAAATGGATATAAGACAAAACTGCCCAAGTATACACTCTTTTTAAAAATGCAATTAAAATAAGAGTGTTTGGGCATACTTATGTTTTAAAGTATGAGGGTTTTAAGTCTGGTAGGTAAGAAAGAAGAAAACGCAGCAATGAAGGAAAAGAACAGTTTAAAATAACAGGGTGGGGTTTTTTGTTTGACAACTGGTAATTTGGAGAAATAATCATTCCCATTTGAATAAAAGTAATGAATTTTAAAGGTATTTTAAGCTCTGCAAAATATTTTTTTATATAATTATTTCAAAATGAGATAAAATTCTTTTAAAATAAAGCAAATTAATTTTTTTCTTTTGAAAATGTAAAATATGCATATGTTTTGCTATTTCATAATTATAAAATATACAAACAGTATATGAGAGGTTTCTATGTAGCAGAGTTTATATGTATTGTGACAATAATGCAGAAATATTTATCTATCATCTCCAGTGAAAATTTACCTCCTTCCCCATCCCAACTAATAAAAGTGTATGAAATAGGGAGGGCAAGAGAACTGCAGAGAAACTGCTGTTGACTTATGCACAATGGTGTTCAGTCAAAAACTAGCAAAAAATTCAGTGAGGACACCAGCATCAAAACAGGTTCAAAGAAAAGATCTGTGGTCTGGCTGAAGGAAACAGCACAACTCACACTTTGGTGGAGACAGAGCTTCCTGTTTACAATGACATACATTCCTGAGCTCAAACCCATGTCTTGATTTCTGTATAATTCAATATTGTGAGGTCTTTCTATTCCAGAGAGGTCTCGTTCAGTTGTAGTCACTTAGAAGCAGGCAGAAATGGAAGTCTATTTAGCAGCATAAGTTAGCTGAGCAGTTTTGCTCCCTACACTCCTGCTTATGTCTATTCACACTCTGGCAGATGCTTTTTAAATTGGTATTTAGTAATAACAGACATTGTCACAGTTGTATATTTGTCAAAAGGCTTTTTTTTAAATTTTACAATACTTTGTCTCTCCAACTAGTTATAGCTTTGTCAAGCAGTGAAATTAATTTGGGAACAAGTTAATTTACATTTCAGCAAACGTGTTAAGTCTTTTGCAAAAATATCTTTGTATCTCAACCTTAATTTTGTCCAAACTGATCCACAGTGGAATCGCACCAGTCAGCAGATGCTATGAAACTAGTTGACACATTCTCTCTAAGTGCACAAAAAATGGGAGATGGGATGGGAGATGAAGTATGTGTGTGTACAAAGTGNAAAAAAATGGAAATACTCTCTTTCTGCCTTATGGGAGATGAAGTATGTGTGTGTACAAAGTGAGACTGCAAAAATAATGTCAGTATTGAAGGCAGTACTAGACAAAAGCAGGTGATGTAAAGGGAAGAGAGCACAGCACTCAAAGTAAATAGGTTCTCAAAGTGGATACATGTGCTAGAAATTATTTCTGTCACTGAATTATAAATCACTATATCTGGATGTGTGTCTGTTTCTGTCTCTTTCTCTATACCAAGCAGCTGTGTAGATGGTAAGAAACTGTAAAATAAAATTGGAGGAAAAGGCAAGTACCCATACTTAAACCCAGAAAATAAAAGCATATAAAAAGAGGTCTGCAAATAAAAAAGAATATTGCTATGAGAAAAGCTGAGTTATTAAAAATTAATTAAAATAATTATAAAAAGACAGTTCCTTACATGGTTAAGATGTCAAATATAATTTTTAAATTAGTGTTAAACAAGAAAACATAAGGAAACCATTTTGCAAGTCATGAAAAGCTCAGAAAAAAGGTCTTTTCAAAGGAGTGTCATGGAAATGATTAAAGGGATGAATGGACTTACTTATTAAAAAATATTAAAAGGATAAATACAAACAGTTTAGTGAAACAATTAGGTTAAGGAAGATAGGAGAACATAATAAACAACTACAAACATCTGAAGGTAGTAAGAGCATGCCATGATGGCAACTATATCAAAACTTTCCTCCTGCACAATGACTTCCAGCTCTTCTTGTTTGTTGCCCATGCTGCATGCCTTAGTGTAAAAGCACTCCAGCTGAGCTACTGGTCCCACCACCTTTTTGGTGTAGGAAAGCCTATCTTCTACCTAACCATTCCCAGGCTCTGCCCTAGTTCCTAATCCATCAATGAGCCTTGCCTCTGCTGAGGGATTCCCCTACTTCCTCCCTTCAAACTTTGATGAGACGTGCCAACTCCTGTGCAAAGACTCTTTTCCCCTTTTGAGACAGGTCTACCCCATCTGTCTCCAGTAGGCCTGATGTCATGTAAGCCTTCTGGTTTTGAATGTTTTTGTCATGTAAACCTTCTTAGGGGTTTTTGAGTAAAACCCCTAAGTTGTGCCTATAACACAAGGCTCGGAGACAGGTATTGATCTGCTGTCTTTTCTTGTTACTTTCCTCATGCTTGCCTGTGACTGGGATGACAAAGAACACTACCTGTGCTCCTGACCTCTTGGTTACATGTCCAAAGGCCCAGAAGTCTCTTTTAATTGCCCTTGGGTTTCTTGCTAATAGCTCATCTCTGCCTGCCTGAAAAATGAGTAAGGGGTAATAATCTGAGGGGCCTACCAGGGAGAAAAGATTTCTATTTATGTCTTTAACCAGGACCCAAATTCAATGTCAAAGACAGCCAAATACATTCCTACTATGTGTTGTACTTCCCCAATGCCCTCTGTCAATCCTGATGCTCCTGTTCTTAACTAAGGGATGTTATTATACTGTCTATCACTATTTAGACTTGCATTTGTATTATAAAAGCATCCTAGGTCATAGTGCTTTTAAAAAATTATTGCATACATTTAATGCTTATCTTCCTATTGAGAGATTTAAGGTATAAAATAAAAAGAGATATACAAAAGGAAAATGAATTACCAGTGTAAAAATACCTCTTAACCTCTCTAGGTAAAGTGGGGGGTTCTACATTTTTTCAGGTGCTCTGTACACTTATGCAGATTTCAGAATTATATGTGGTAACATTTTAGGAAATTACATATATTGCTAAGATTGATTTGTGAGTTGATGGTGAGATCAATTTTAAAAATAACTTTAAAATTAATAACATCTATCAGACTCTTCAACTAACCTGACTATAAAAGAGGCCATACTGACCTTGAAATGCTATATAAAAGCACTAAAATTCCTTATGAAAGGACCCTAAAAGATTCTGGCTGTTCCCTTAGTTTGAGCAACGGGAAAATATCTGTAAGAGTGCCTCACAGAATAATTATATACAAAGTGTCTCAAATTTGGTTCAAGTACCATAACTGTAGCATTACAAAGTTCTTACTGTAATCTTCACTGAAATGTCTAAGGAAAAAGATGCTACAAAAGTCGTCCCTGAAGCCACTTGCATTTGAAAATGTTACTCAAAGTAAATAAACCTGACAATCACATTATTTTTTCATTTTGTCTCAAACTACAAATCCAAATTAAAAGTAATTTTGTGAGTTTACAAGTGCTGTTACTCAGTTTTTACTCTAAAGAACCTACACTCATAGCTGAGAAATGGTTAGCCTTAGACTAAGAAAATCAAAGTGTACTCATGTGCTCTTTTGAGGGAGTGACTGCTTTTGTGGAAGTACACTAAAATAAATATATGCATAACAGTGTATGTAAGTGATTTTTCCATATGTTGAAAATAATAAAAATATAGTTTTACTTTTCATTTTCATTTTTTTCATTAACATTCTTTTTTGATGAGCAACTATGAACAGAAGCAGTATTAAGAAATCCCCCTAATCCTTACATTCTCAGATTTTGTTGAAGATTGTAATAACTGTTTTCCTTTCAGTTTCCCAGTCTGTCATTTTCTGATAGCTCAAGTAACCCCTTTTTCATCTTCGTCTTATTAGATGACTAATAGATGACTCACGATGTGTGTTGGAATAAAAAACATTTTGCAAGCAGTGGGTTATTTATATAACTTGAATTGTTCAATACAGGTCCATTTGGAAACATTAAGCTGTTTTTAGAGACAGCTTAAGAGCAAACTATAAGGCATGATGACAAATCTCACATCTGTTAAAATTCTATTTACTTACTAAGAAGTGTCCTTATATTCTCTTCTTGCTGGACATATTAGCAGATCACGGGTCATGTGCTGAACAAAATACTGCTGTGAAGAGCCACACACCTGCTTGCTTTCATTTGACACTTTAAATATAGTAACTGTGAATAGTTATGAGCATCAGCCAGTCCAGCTGAACCTGAATAACACTTGTAATCATCTAGGAAAATGCTGAATGCAGTACAATGAAGCATCACACTGAATCTGCAAGTAAAGCAAATAGAAAATTCCATCAAATTTTCTGAGAAAAAGAGAGAAGTTGAGTAGTTTATGAGAGAAAGCAGAAGTTGTGTATTTAGTTTACAACAACATTACAGATTTTTTTTTTGTTTGTTTCTATTGTGAAAGCATTTAAATAATAGTCAGATTCTTACAACTTTCTTCTCACTGAGAGTTATATATCCAAGTGCTCTCAGGAGTATCAGCTAAATGCATACTGTATAACTCAATCTATACTCTGCATTATCAGGCAGTTCCATGTCATTCTACCTCCATACACTGGGTCACAAAAAGAGTGGTAATAAAAGTGTATTTCCACTGAATCACAAAATTTATCTCTGGACTGGTACATTTTGGACATCTCTATTTCCATTAGTTTGATTTGTTCAGGTTCACACCCACTGTGTCACAGAGATCAGCGAACATTCTGGGGGCACAGACTATATTTTTAAGGTCTCTTCATAATCTCAAAGATTTTTCTAGTTAGGGAATAAGCATTCCAGAAGTCTCCTCTGGTGCAGACAACACATGTAATTAGAAAAACAAACCCCTTTCACTTCCCTGATATTTCTCAGCTGTTGCAATGGCCTCTTTGAGGCTTCTCAGAACAACTTCTTTAAGCCTGAAAGACTTAAGAGTAGCTAAAACATCCAGAGGAGAGAATTTCAGTTTAAAGCCACTCTTAGTTAAACACCTCTCAGATCTTCTGCCAAGCACTACTTTGTGACACCAAAAGATATCAGGAGCTACGTGTTGTTATTCTCTCCCTTTTAATATTTTTTAGATAGTAGCAGGAAGGCTAGAACATGTCAGAATCTATTTCTGAGTGGTTGCCACTAGCTAACCTTTTTTATCCAGTGTTTTCTAATAAGTAAAGAATTAGCACCCAAAGAGTAAGTTTGTAATTTCCTGTCTTAACTGTGATATGATTATTACCCTTTTGAACTCTATCATTACCATCTTACTCATCTGAAAATGATACATAACATTAAAATCAGTAGCTGTGGATATAATTGGTTCCATTAAAGCTGCAGGGAAAAAACAACTCCAGTAAGAGAGCTTGCATTTTCGGACAGCAAGTCTGCATATCTGCAAGAGCACACTGCATTCATGTAAGTCCAGATCCAACTAAATAATAGCTTTGGTTTTCCAAAACCAGTGACAAAGAGTTATGCCAACATGATACATGTTTGAAAATCTTTCTTTCCATGTTATGAAAAAAATAATCTGACATGACAGAAAAAAAAAAAAAAAAAAAAAAAAAAAAAAAAGATAGCAAGGCTTTATGTTTAGGTATGATATATATTCTCTAATATACCAGGTCACATCACAGTGGTAATTTGGTCTTAATTTTGAGGCTAGTACAAATTCATCAAACCAGATTCATAGCTGGTTTAACCCAGCAGTTTCACCAACAGAAGCAAGAAGATCTGGTATATGAATAGAATGTAAGTGCATATTCATGTATAGGTAATAAACTTCATACAGATTAACTACAATACTCTATAGTATCAAGCCCTATATCAAATAGCTTCAGGAGGATATATTGTATTGAGTCCCAGAAATCAGTACTCTAATTTGCCCCTCTGGCTAATAATCACAATCCAAATTACCCATCAAGAGAGTCAGAAATAAAAGAAGAAAAGGTATAAACTGGTCACTCCCTTGGGAAAAAACTTAAATTCTTCAGCCAGGTAAGGAAGAATCCATAAAGGTCAGTGCTACAAACAGGTGAAAAAACTTTATCTTGTGTAAGTAGGTGTTGAAACGAGAGATTTTTTGGCGTGGTGTTTCAGTTTCAAACTTAAAGTATACCATTAAAAATGGAAGCTCAAGACAAGCTTTAAAAGCAGCCAGAAGCAGTGAAAAGAAAAATGCCACTCATATAAACATGCCTAACTGGGTAATTGGGGATTATTACTTTATAATTCTGGGATATACTATCCAAAAGCATTTTGAAATTCATTTAACTCAAGAGTACATATTATATACACATCATTGACATCTTCTGCTATACTGTAAATGCTTATGATGTTTATAATACATATTTAAAGTCCAGAAACAATATCCAGAAAGTTGTTTCATCATTTTTATACCATGATTACACCTACAGTAACCTCTTTCACCAAAATATTTTTATATTCATAGAAGACATTAATTCTGAAACAATGGAATTATTGTTATAGTTAATATTATTATTAGCAGAAAAGCAGCAGCATTAAATTAAAGAAAATTCCACTCACAATAGCTTCAGTTCTAGTTTTGATAGGCCATGCAATAAGACAGAAAGAACCTAGGCCCTTTGTGCTAGTCTTAACCAGTGAATGTTATTAGAATACCACTTTAAAAAAGACAAACAGAAAGAGAAGGGGAAAACAAAAACAAAACAAAAAAAACCCCAAAAACAAACAAACAAACAAAAATAAAAAACCAAAGGGGGAGAAAGTTTTGTTGTTCTTAGAACAGCTGCCTTAACCAGATAGCAGTTGATTAACACACCAAAAATTACACACAAACACTGAGATGAATTCTGGGAAGGAATACAAAGAGCTGTTGCATGAATAAATCTGACATAGAGATTCCCAAGGTTTCTTTGCCACGTTCAACAGTAGCAGCAACAGGTCATACCTTGTGGTAATAAAGTAGTAGCTGTTTCTGTGTCAACTCATGTGCCCATCTGAGTGTTATGCATGCTATAAAGGGAGGTAAAAAGTCCTTCAGGAAATAATTTTGCTCTGCAAACAGCCTATCTTTGGGAGCCTAACTTATGAACGAAGACTTGTATGTGTTTTGACTTTTTTTTTTCATTCTGATCTTCACAGTGCTCTTCTTTCTTGAGATTGGTTTTAATTTATCTATTTGTTTATTTTGTATGTATTTTGTAAGTATTTCGTAAATATTGTGTGTGTATTTATTTATTTATTTAAATCCAGAAAATTATTTGACAGTGTCATCTAACTATCTGAAAACAGAGTAGTTATTGGCTGTCCTGGTTTGAGGGATAAGAGAACCAATTCTCTATTCAGTAATTTTACCTTGCAGCTAAGCCTCTTCTAACTTTCTAAAACTCCAAAATTTGCAGTGCATTATTGCACTGTTCATTCTCAGAGTGGTAAAACCTGATTTGTTGTAATTGATGCCAAGTAATAGTTCTTGCTTATACTTATTGCTATAACAACCAAGGTCAGCTAATTTAGTTATTTGCCCCATTGGAGAGTTGGAAGAGCGCAGATGGTTCACACTTGTGGGGAGGAACAGTCAGGACAGGTGACCCAAAACTGACCAACAGGGCATTCCATCTCATCTGCATCATGCTCAGTATAAAAGTTGAAGGATTACTAATGGACTGGACTCACTGATGAATGGGAACTGGATTCTGGATCTGGATTCAGGAACAAAAATATTAGGATCAAAAGGTCAGTGCTCTTTCTGCAGTGGCTGGCAATAATATTGATTTGGTATATATATATAAATATATATATGTGTATTGATTTGGCATGTGATAATATTGAATTGACATAGTTTCAGATTGGTCATACTGCAAACTACAGTTCTTCACAGGGGCAGGTAATTTCTTTAGTTTCATTCTGAGGTTTTAGTTTTGTTGTTACAGGCAGATTTGCTGTTGTTGTTTCCAGATTTATGAAACAGTCTCTGGGGATAATTATTAGTATTGTTCATGATAAGTAGTTAAATTACAGAGCAAAAATAATTTTAATTACATTTAGTCTACCTCAATGCAAAAGTTGTTTCCTATCTCCGGAGGTATAGAATCATAGAATCATAGAAAGATTAGAGTTGGAAGGGACCTTGAAGATCATCGAGTTCCAACCCCCCTGCCATGGGCAGGGACACTGCCCACTAGAGCAGGTTGCTCAAAGCCCGATCAAGCCTGGCCTTAAATACTTTTAAGTATATATCCCTTAAATACTGTTTGAGTATATTTATGGCAACCTGTTCCCGTGCCTCACCACCCTCACAGGAAAGAATTTCTTCTTAATATCCAATTTAAATCTCCCCTCTTCTAGTTTAAAACCGTTACCTCTTGTCCTGTCACTACACTTCCTGACAAAGAGTCCCTCTCCAGCTCTCATGTAGGCCCCCTTCAGATACTGGAAGGCTGCTAGGAGGTCTCCATGGACCATGCTCTTCTCCAGGCTGAACAGCCCCAGCTCCCTCAGCCTGTCCTCATAGGAGAGGTACTCCACCCCTCTAATCATTTTCGTGGCCCTCCACTGGACCCATTCTAACAGATCCATGTCCTTTCTCTGTTGAGGACTCCAGAGCTGGACAGAGTACTCCAGGTGGGGTCTCAAGAACACAGANCATGTTTCCGATAAAGATGTTAAATAGCACAGGTCCCAGTACTGACCCTTGAGGGACATCACTCATCACTGTCTGCCACTTGGACATTGAGCCATTGACCACAACCCTTTGAGTACAGCCATCCAGCCAGTTCCTTATCCACTGAGTGGTCCATCTATCAAACCCATCACTTTCCAATTTGGAGACTAAGATTTTATGAGAGACAGTGTCGAATGCTTTGCATAAGTCCAGGAAGATGACATCTCTTGCCCTGCCTTTGTCCACCAAGTTTGTGGCAGTATCATAGAAGGCCATCAAATTTGTCAGGCAGGATTTGCCCTTGGTGAAGTCGTGTTGGCTGTCTCCAATCACCTCCTTATTTTCCATGTGCCTTAGCAGAGATTCCTGGAGAATCTGCTCCATGATCTTGCCAGGCACAGAGTATTCTGTGATATTTTGTGTAACATCTCTTCATTTATCTTTAGCCATGTTCTCCAATCCTCAGTTAAGTTTTTCTCCTAAAAGGACTTTTAATTTTTGACTGCATTTCTATTTCTGAGTTTGTTGCAGATAGAAAAGGAGTAGTAGAAAGGACAAGAAAACCAGGAACACATGATTAAAATTCTCTGTAACTTACAAAATACTAAAATAGCTTGTTGCTAAGAGCTGCTGTATCTAGATCTCACACAGTGGATGGAATTATATATGCTCCAGGAGAGAAGTATATTCGTGTGCACTACTGGACAAAAATAAAAGTCATAAACAAGGAGAGTGCAGACTCAGTTTTATTTCTAACCTTGTAGGAACAATTTGTGCATCATAATATATTTGTAAATCTCACACAGAAGTAATTATAGTAGCTAATAGATGGAAAATAATTTTAGATCTAATGGATGTATGGACTGATGCATGTCAGAATATAGTTGTCTTGAGAGTTACTAATATTTGGCCTCAATTTTGCAGACCAATGCCTTGAGTGAGGAAGGTTTAACTTTTAATTATTCCTTCTTTTTTTTTTCCTCTGTCATTTGTCTATACCTAGCTGTCTAGATTCATGTCACTGTCATTGATTTAAAATCAGTGGTTTTCCCATGGGGGTGAATTTGGTCACAATGCCTAAATAGCAAGCTGTATTGGTTGCCCACAAAATGCCATGCTAAGAAAAGATCGGTACATCAGCAGTCTGTATGCATTTCAAGTTAAAACAATGAAGAGGAAGAGCGTGTAAAATCCAACAACCTGGAAACTGTATAGAATTTACATTATATAATTAAGTTCCTCGTTTGTTTTCTTTATTTTCTATTATATTTTAGTTAGGAGATTTGCCCGTGAATAATCAAGTACTTGTCACATGTACCTAATATAACAAGGCAAACATCAAGTTTTGTCATTTCTTAGGTTTGAATTTTTTGTCCTCAAGCCAGGACATATGTTAACAGTAATTTTCACACAGACCAAAAAGTTACAGGTTTTAGGCCTAAAATGAGTAAAGACATGGTTTTATAACAACAACAACAAAAAAAAAGGGTGTGTGTGTGTACCTGTTCTTTTTAATTAAAAAGAGCTAAAAGGTGATACATAGCTAGAAATTTTGTGCTTGTGCGTGTTTGGACACATCCACCTATGTGTTAGCACAGCTTTGAAGACTATGAACACTAATATAATTTCTTTATGATGTGAACGAAGAGCTCTTGGGTATCAAAAACTTCTTCAGACAATGAGAGGAAGCTAGTCATACCTTTACGGGACTTTATGTACCTCAACATCTGCCATAAGGACAATGTGGGACAGAATCCAGGTGGGTTTTGGAGAGTTTAAAGCAAGCTCTAGACACAGTGAATTTATGACCTGACTGAGGCACTTTATTGTACCTGATGAGGTCACAGGGGTTTGGACCAGACAATTTACAGAGGGTACTTCCAAGCTTACTTGAGAGGCTTAACATTTTGTTAGTGTGAAGAACTAAGCATTTTGCTATCTAAGTAAAATATGTGTATGCATATGTATACATACATTCCATTTTGCAGATGTCCAACGTGTATGAGTACTTATATTGCTTCCCTAGTCTGATTTTTGTTTGTTTTTTACAACTTTTAATAGTTTTCATCACAGGTTTTATTGGGCTTGATTGAACTTTGATAAATATATATCTCAGTTTTTCAGGTATTCATTTTTTCACCTTTAAAGCATCACGGAATTAAAGAATGGCTGAGGTTGGCAGGGACCTCTGGAGATTGCCTTATCCAACTTGACTCCTCAAAGCAAGTTCAGCTAGATCAGATTGCCCACACCTGTGTCCAGTTAGGTGCAGATGGAAACTGCACAACATTTATTGTCAACCTATTTTATATTTGATCACCTTCACGCTAAAAACGTATTTTCTTATGTTTCAATAAAATTTATTGTATTTTTGTTTGTGTTTATTACACCTTCTCCTGTGACTGGATACCACTGAGAAGACTCTGGATCTGCCTTCTTTATGCCATCCTAAGATATAATTTTATAGGTATTTATATATTAAAGAGTGTTTGATTAATTTATTGTAAAGCTTTATGTTTATGTTATTCTAAAGTTTTATATTACAACATTAAAAAGAGGGAATAAGGGAATTGGGTGGGGGTTGAAGAATATTTTTTCTTTTTTTTTT
>VZRU01008461.1:10829-29104 GCA_013398155.1 Pedionomus torquatus
CCACCCCACTTCCAGGCCCCGGGGAGAAAGGGCCAAAGATGTTGGGGAAGCCACAGGACAGAGGGACTGATCCCACTGAAAGGAGACCAACTATCCTACTGGTGGTTGGACCCGCAGAGCATTTTCCAAAGGTAATGGGACATCCAGGGGCCTGAGGAGGGGCTGGTGCACATGACAGCGGAGTGTGGGGTCTGCCGGGAGTAGGGGTGTTGCAGGTGGAGTGGGTGAGGAGCTGGGGGGGTGTCTGTGTGTATTTGGGGAGGGGGGAGAGGAGCAGGGTCCAAGATGTGTGGTTGCTAGAAGGGAAATGTTGGGGGGACCAGGGGAATGACAAGAGTGGAGGTGATCTAACCTTTTGGACATAATATTCAAAGGGGGGAGGAAAAAAAAAATGCTGTTTAGGGGTAAGGGGGAATACAGTGGTCTGGAAGGTTCCTGGGCAACTTGTAAGAAGCATGACTGAGACGGCAGGGAATGATAATGCAGGTTAGTGGCGAGTCCCACCCCTGCACTGAAGACGGGCAAGAATCAAATAGATGCTAAAATGTTCCGGAGTCAGTCTCTGGTAATTTGGCAAGGCTGTGGTAAAGCTAGAATGTTTTGAGCAAATGAGTAACTGGCTGTATTATTGAATGGCACAGCCTGGAAGAGAGGAAAGCCTGTCCCTGGGGAGCGGGTGGCATAAGGGAGAGTAAAATCTGTGCGAGGATGGGAAGTTCCCGAGGGGTGGGAGAGCGGGGAGGTGGTGGGTGCGTGCAATTGGCGGAGAATAAATGGTGAGGCTTTGTCTGGGGTGGGGGGGGAAGCGAACAAAAGCTGCTTAGTTTAGTGCCTGGGCTCCTAGCACAGTGCTGGCTGATGGCATTGCTGGTTTCTTTTTGATGGGGAGGGAACGGTGTCCATCTCGCCTGAGGATGGTGCAGGCAACTCTGACTACATGTGGTTTAAGACCCAGGGTGTGACCTGGGATTAAGGCGGAAGGAGTTGGGCATAACCCCTGGCAGTGGTGGGAGTTTGGGGGAATACTAAAGGGCTGTGGCTGGAAAAGGGGTGTGTGACTTGCAGGATCCAGTTTATTTAACAGGAATCAGGCATGATTGTTGCTGTAAGCTTTCTCTCTAAAACTGGGGGCGAACATGTTCAAGTTGTAGAAGGGATGAATATCCTTTCTGCTGTTTTGAATGGAAAGAGGCAGGGTGGGCATCTTGCATTCTAGGGGAATGAGCAGAAGCCACTCCCTGCTTGAATCCGACTGAGAAATCTGCAGGGACTTTTGCCTTCATCCCTATCATTAGCAGTTAGCACTGTGCATCCTTTTCAAAACGAGGAGTGTGCGCATTTTGAGAAGAGGAGGACTTTGGTGCGCAGAAGGTGAAGAAGGACAGAGGCTCAGAACTGAAGGAGATTGTGATGAAAACCTTGAAAGTGGAGGGCTGAAAATCTCTGATGTCTTCTAGGGAACAATGCTCCCTCAGTGGGGTAGAGTCCATCTGTTCACAACTGCAAATGAAGCTTTCTTTGAGAGCTGATACCAATCTCCTCTTTCCTGTGTGACCCTGGGACGTTTTGCTGCATAGGAACCCTAAAACTGGCTGATGGAGAAATACCTAGAGGATAAGGATGTGGTAAAATGGAGTTATTGCAGCTTAGGAAGTAACTGCCCATCTGCTAGGAGGTTGTGACTGTGTAATTTTAGCCTGCCCTGATTGTAAAGTAAAACGCAGTGTAAAGCTCTTCTGTTGAGGATTATGCAGATATGTTTTACCTTGTGATTCAGGCCGGCTAATGCTGCATCCAGCCATCGGGCTTCAGCTGACAGACAGCAACTTGTTAAGCTGCAATGACTTGTTTGTGCTCCATCAGATATCTGTGTTCTAATTACCTGTCTGAAGGAGAAGTGTTGCAAAAAGTCTAGTACAGCCTTAGGGACAGATTATAAACCACTGTAAGCAAACAGTATTATTTGGTGTTTAAGAAAACGTGTGTGGGGGGGACAACACACAGCTTTTGTTCTCTGCCACTGAACGTCTGTGACCTTGGGAGAAGTCCCTTGACGGGTACTTTGTGTTGTAAAAACACCTGTAAATACATATCTGCTAAAAGCACACAAAATATCATGATGTAAGGAATTTGCATGGATTGATAAATTTGACCTGTGGTGCTTCCTAGGCCTGGCTCTTCAGTCCTCACGTTGTCGTGTGTTTCTGCTCAGATCCCTGCTAGAAGGTAACGATTTCAACATGAGGCTGTTCCTGCAAGTGCAGGAGAAAATGCTGTTTGCCAATGTGATGTGTTGGCCCCGGGTGTGTGTACACAGGAGCCGAGGTATGATCTGCCCCTGATGTCACCATCTGGACTTGTAACTTTGGATCTGTGTGTTGTCAGTGGAAGAAGGGGTCACCTTTCCTGGTTACCTTTATGTCAAATACCATGTTGTGGTGTTGTCTGCCTTCCCTGCTCACTCTCCTTCCCCTTGCACAGCCTTGGCTGGCTGCAGCTCTTTACTCTGCTGGGGTCTCTTAAATGATTAACTCCCCTCCTTCATACATTTGACGCTTTGTTTGTGCTTTGTGGGGACTTTCTGTACTGTACAATTAATTATAAGCTAGTTTCCAGAAAATAATAAAAAAAACCAAACCAAAAACAAGTCAGCAGGACCCAGTGAAAACTTGGAGCGATAGCAGTTCTCTCTCTGGCCCATGATGTACTCGCCCAGAAAGCTGTTTTGGAGGATGTTACTTATGTGACTGTGACGCTCGCTGGCACTTGATATTTTTAGAGACTTTTTTTTTTTTTTAGCAAAGTAAATTCAAAATTAAACAGCATACTTTCCTGCTCCTTCTATGGCTGCATCCTCCCATCCTTTGGGAGGTACCTTCTGGAGCTGATGAAGTGAACTGGTGATGAAGCAGCTGCCTTGGGATGGCAGGCTGTTGAAACTGGTAACTCACGCGGCATTTAAATAAGAGCCTAATCCTATAAATAAAATGGACAATGAGTTTGCAGCTTCCTTGATGGCAAGAAAAGTGAGCCTTATGTAGAAGGAAGACGGACCCCTCTGATGCTCCCTTTAGCAGAGGAGGGTATCGGCTTGGCTGGCTTCACATCGACCACAATTGTGTAGCTCCAGCCCTGGTTTTGTGGGCAGAATTTGTGGATGGAAGAAGGATCAGGGAGGAGTGACACGAAAGGGCTGACTTTATTTGGAGCTCTGTGCCCTGTCCTTGGATTGATCAGGAATAGCAGCGCTAACGAGGGATGTACTGTCTGAGGCTTACCCCCAGAGCCCTGGGGAGGCTGTGCTGCAGCCTGTGGGAGTGGGACTAGTACCCTCTGCCCAGCCTTGGGCTGTGATCCCCTGCTAGTTGTGTTCAGGCAACACTGATCCCCCCAGCTCCACAAAGCTATCTTGCTTTTGAGTATTTCTAGGTTTCTTTTAGGTGAAATCTAAATACTTGCTAATGCCTCTTGAAGGCATTATAACCAGAATTGCTGGTATAAACTTCATTTGTAATCTCTCTCTCCTTCTTAGCTTGCTGTCCTGTAATTAATACCCTGCTTAAAATCAGCTTTCTTAACCTCGTTACCTTTCTCCTTTCCTCTGACGTAGTTAGTAGGGCTTTTTTTTTTTTTTCTTTTCTTTTCCTAAAATGTGCAGATTTTGCCTTTTGTCTCTAGCTGCCAACTCCAGACAAGAGTTTATTAGGAAAATCTGCATCATGTTGGCATAGCAACTGAGCTGCCAAGCAGCTCTAATAGTGATGCTTGGCAACTCGTGGGAAGGACTGTGGAGGATCTTAAGGCTTCGTGGGGCCAAAAACGGAGTTGTGTTTGTTCACTTACTCTTTGGAGCTGGGCAGGGGGGAGCTGCTGGCCTTGGCTGGGCTGCTGGAGGTGTTTGCTTTTGACTCGGTGGGAAGGCTGGGGTGTGCTGTTGGCGTGCAGGGGGTGAGCTGCTGCAGCTGATCTTTAAGAGGATCTGGAGTCCCTGAGAAGATCCTGTTTCCGTGCGGAGGGACGTCAGCAGGGAGTAGGTTAAGCCTGGTTAGGTAACACGGCGGCGGTGCCATGGTAGGTGAGGTGACAGGGGGAGGGTGGAGGGGACCTGTGTAGGTCACGATTCTCAAGGGTAACGAATTGTTGCGAGTCGTGATCCATTGAGCTTTTTTTTTTTTAAAACAAACAAACAAAAAAAAACCCACAAAACCATCTTTTAAATAAAGCACCGGATTAAATATTCCCAATTTGTGTGATTGACGTGCGGTTCCACAAACAGCCTATTACAGACCCCGGTGTTTCTTTAGATCTGAAGAACAAAATACCATGGTAAAAGACGTAAAGGCCCCTTGTGCATTAGGGTCTGAGGAAGGGAAGGCTTATTGGACTTTGCACTGCCCAGGCAGTCTGTTCAAACAGAGCAAACACAGGGAAATGTTGCTGTGTCTGCAGTGGTGGGGAAAGCTGCTAACTGGACAAGCATCAACCAGTTTAGCAAACATGCTATGGTACTAGAAGGCAGCATTATAGCCTTTTAGTTATTGCCTGGGTGTTTTTTGCATCTTCCTTGACTATAGCTTCTCTTTGACTAATGTAAAGACTATAACTTTGTTTTAAAATTCATTTTAACACTGGGTCATTCTGTCCTGAGTGGTGGTGTTACCTGCTTTGGTACTCTCACTGCAGAGCTAAGTGTTATCCCGTACACCAAACTCCAATAAAAGCTCAGAAGCCTGTAATTACATCTGCGTTAAATGATGCATGTGCCACACTCCCTCTTCAGCCTGGCTTGCTCCTGATGGAAGCTCAGCAGTTCGCTTACAAAGCAGTTAAACTGTAAATGGTTAGAAACTGGAAAATGTTGTTCTTGCCCAGGCCGCTTTTCTTTACAACCCGTATCTGACTGCAATATTTAATTGTAGTTGGGAGAGGAGGAAAAACCAGTCAGCTGTTGTAATTGCTGCGTGGATGCTTAGCTAGAAGGCTTTGGAGCAGCTGGGTCTGTTTTGAAGCCTGCCCTTGATTTTAATGGTTTTCTGGGTGTCCAGCCCAATGGCAAAGCTTCTCCACAGGCTTTATTGCTGCCTCTATTAGTAACTCTGGAGAGCTGCAGAGATCTTGGTATGCAGGGGTTGCCTGCTCCTGGCTGGCACAAGGGTTTTTGGGGAGGACACCCAACCAAAGCCAGTCAACTCTGGCATAGCAAAGTAATATTGTAAAAGTGGAATTTTGAGGCTTTTGCTTAAGATGGATGTCC
Organism: Pedionomus torquatus; assembly: GCA_013398155.1. NCBI lineage: Eukaryota > Metazoa > Chordata > Aves > Charadriiformes > Pedionomidae > Pedionomus > Pedionomus torquatus. The sequence continues at coordinate 16,084 of VZRU01008461.1, forward strand.
CAAACATGTATGAAAGCAGTAAGTGGGGGGTGTCCTGCTCTTACTGTGTTTTAGGGGAGGAATTTGAGGAAGAGGCAGTGAGAGCCCTTCCGTGTTGTATGGTGGGAGAGGTTATGATCAAAACTGATCCCTAGCGTGTGTACATCCCTGGAGTGGCAAGCTCAGGATCAGAAAGAATCGGATGTAAGGAGCAGCAAGTGAACGTCCTGGCCGTTGGCCAAAGCCTCTTGGGTTAAATGAGATGCCCGGTAAGAGTTAACTTGCGGTGAGCGTGATGTAAGATCTCTGGGCTTAATGGGAGCCTGGTGTTGAGCAAGGGCAGGAGCTCACATGCTTGGATCTGGTGTCGGGGTGGGACTGTTCAGCCACCGCTTCCCTTTTAAGTAGAAGGGCAGGGCTTGAACAGCCAATCCCACCGGAGCCGGCTTTGCTCATAGGCATGTGTCATGAGACTCGCTGGCATTTCCTTTCCACTACGCACTGAAATTAGCTCCGGGAATCATTCAGTTTTACTTCCCTTCCCAGTCGGTCTGAGCAGGGCAGCTGAGTCTCCGGCTCAGAAAGATGCTCTGCCTCTGCCTCTATGTGCCAGTGTTTGGGGAGTCGCAGACGGAGTTTGAATACTTTGAGTCAAAGGGGCTGCCGGCTCAACTCAAATCCATCTTCCGACTCAGCCTCTTCATTCCTTCCCAGGAGTTCTCCACCTACCGCCAGTGGAAGCAGGTATGGCCCCCAGGGAGGAACGGGAGGGAGCGAGTGATGGAAGGGTGGTCTGACCCCCCCGAGTGTCTGCTCAGAGGGGAGTTTGTGTCGGCTCTGTCGTAATAGCTGGGTGCAGCACGGACACGTTTCTCTTGGCAGGGACCGCTGAAGCCGCGTGGAGTGGACATTTTTCGTTTTGATTCTTTTGCCTTGAACCTGATGAGATCTCAGTGCCTCTAAGATGGTTTAAACCAGTTGATTTGATGCAAGTAAAATAGGAAAGGGTTTTTTTAGACTACAGGTTCCTGTGCTCTAATTGGTCTGCTCAAATACAACGTTTTACATCCTGTTCCTTTTTCTCCTTACACCCTTCCGCCTGCCCCGCTCCTGCTGGGAGGTGGGTGATTACATGAGGTTTAATGTCACCTCGTGCCGATGTGGGTCTCGCCCAAGTGATGGTGATGATGAGCAGGTTCATGCTGTGAACCGGGGAGCGGCTCGGCTGTGGAGGGTGTGTGGGCTGTGCCGGCAGGGGTGGGTTGTGTAAAAGTCTTTCCCTTCGGGAGATGCACTGGATCCACAGAATGCTCCAGCTGGCTCTATCACAGCCTTCACTTTCAGCCTACTGCTACTGCTGTGATTTTTGTGACCGGGCTGTCCTGAGCCCAGACAGCTTCCCTTCCAACTCTAACCGTTCTATGATTATTGCGCAGCAAAGCTGGGTGGGCTTTTTATACCATTGTGCAGACACACGAGAGGGGGGGGATGTCACAGGCGTCTTGAGACGTGTGGAGTCCCCAAGCCTTGCAGGTGACCATAGAGACGTCTGCAGCCCGCGTGGCTCTTGATGAGCAGCTCTGCCTACAGAGATTTTATATTTGTTCCTAAAGGTGAAGAGCTGCTAGCGCGGATATTTGTTGATATCTCTGGAGAAGACACGGGGAGCTTGGCTCTCGCCCTTCCCATGTGTGCCGTGGGTGACTCGGACAGGCTTGCAGCAGTTTGGGATGGATGGAGGAAGGCAGTGAGCGGAGCACGGAGCGTCTGCTCCCTGTGGTCTCTCATCACTCCCCGCACATCCCTGTGGCTGTCAGGGGTGCGCTGGGAGGACAGGAGCAGTTGGATAATCACATCTCTCTTACAGTGCCTCCCAATTATTAGCGCCTGTCAACTGGTTGGGGTTACCCGTCAGAGGGAAGCCCTGATTCAGCTGTTCAAGGCCAATCTGCTGACACGTGGGGGGTGGAGGGGGGTGTTGGTCTATCTTTAGCCTCCAAGTTGAATGTGGGGTCATATCTGAACTTTACAACAGTCATATGATAAATTGCAGGTTAAGAATACTGGGCACACCTCAAAGGTCAGGGCAGCTGGGACAGCACTTTCTTATTTAAGGTTCATAATATGATTAGGAATAATCCTCATAGCATTAGGGCTAAAGTGACAGGACTTGGTGAGGTGAGAGAGAGGGTTTTAGTAGTGAAGCATTTAATATTGAAGTCATTTAGAATGGCATTGAAACAAAGACTTAAGGCTGTTGAAGGGGACTGGTGCTCATAGGCCAAGGAAATAACACAGTAAGCTTAGGATTGCCTATACCTTTGAAACCTAAATATTGAACAAAATATTGGTGAACAGAGGGTTAGCCTGGTCTTTGATCTCTGCTCAGAGCTTCCTTAACAACCCACCTGCTGTTCACATAAATGTTTCAAGAACTAAACCAAAAATTTAGGTGATGCAGTAGACTGAATCACACCTCATTTAGTATTGCTCACTGGTTCATGTTGAAAAAGACTTAGAGGCTGTCAAAGGCAAGTGACTGAACAAGAAGGGGAATGGGAACTCCCTGAGCCACATTCTTGCAGTTGGGACATCACCTCCCCTGTCAACAAGTAGCCATGTGCCCTTAGATAGGACAGTCCATCTGCTTTTGCCCCATGCTGAAGTGAGTTAATTAGTCGTTTACCTTGTCCCAGATGTCTGGCACAGAGTCTGATCTTGATTTTAGCTTTGTCCTACTAAGAGCCTTTCCTTGTTCTATATACATCTTGTTGGAAACTTGTATAATTAAAGCACATAGCTTCAGGGTGCCTAAACCAGTTCATAGGAGTTTTTATCTTTGGCCTGTGTCCACTAGAGTTGAACAGGCTTTTTCTGGTTGGAGTTAGTTATTGCCAGAGGGAGCTTACTTCTCCAAGAATTGTAGTAGACATGAAATTCCTTCTTCCGATCAAGCTTTTTTTATTACCTGAAGATTTGTGATTTCCTTTTTATGCAAACCTGTTGCCTCATCTTAGTTCAAAAACATTTGTAAAGTGTTAATCAAGACACAGGATTGAGATTAGACACATGATACTAGCAGAATATCCCTGATAAAAGCATGAGGCATTTCATCTGCGTAACTAACTTTGGGAGACAGTTGCCTGGAATCAGATAACTTTTCTATGCCACTGCTTTGCTCAAATTTCTTTGAGAAATTATAGTTCTGTCAGCTGCTTCCTGGAGGAAAAGTCAGTTGTGTAGGAAATGAGCTTTGAATATGGTGGAAGAAGGGGCAGTTCTGTCTGAACGAACAGAGGAACTGATAGGCTTTGATTCTTTTCTGAACAGAAAATTGTGAAGGCTGGAGACAAGGACCTGGATGGACAGCTGGATTTTGAAGAGTTTGTTCACTATCTCCAAGATCACGAAAAGAAGTTGAGACTGGTCTTTAAGAGCTTGGATAAGAAGAATGATGGTAAACATCTTTCTCATATTTGTGGATAAACTATTGCATGTGTTAGCTTGTAGTACATATACTTGAGCTCACTGGCTTATTTGCAGGCCGTATTGATGCCCAGGAGATCGTACAGTCTCTTCGGGACCTGGGAGTCAAGATCTCTGAACAGCAGGCTGAGAAAATACTAAAGAGGTGAGTATTCAGCTGGTTCTTCTGTTTTACTGTTGAAGGGTTTAGAAGGAAGTTTAGGGACATGTAGCCTGTCTCCTCTTTGTGCCCTGTATGTACTTTTCAGAGACTTCAGCTCCTCCCTCTTTGCCTGTTACTCTTGATTTTGATTCCCCCTCACCCCCATGAATTGACACCTGTAATGTCACAATACATTCTGGAGAGCTGTTGTCACAATCTCTCATCTTACTGACCTGTTGTGGGGAAGTGCTTGCATTTGAGCTGATTTGCATCCCTGTCTGATTGTCCTGCTGCCCTCAGCTTGCTGCTTTGGAGAGGGACTGTGCCGCTGCTCTTCAAAAATGCTAAATGCTTTATGCATGTGGCACTAACATGTTAACAACCACTTATTTGTGCTGTTTTTTCCTCTTTCTTTCCTCTGCTACCTTCCCTCTGTCTGTTTGCCTGTGTGTCAGAATAAGGACGGGACACTTCTGGGGTCCTGTCACCTAGTAAGTATTATTTTCCCTTCAGTGTCAGTTATATCCCTAAGTGTGGTAGGAGAGGGTGCAACTATTCCTGTGGGTCAGTTATGGGGGAGAGAGGGGAGAAGGAAGGGAGCTCGCTTTTCTCTCTCTGCAGTGTTTAGCGAATAGGAGATTTCCTAGCTTTGTCTTGTGTCTCTTTAGAAGTCTTTTAGTAGTTGCTTTGCAAAGCCTTTTTTTTTTTTTTTTGGCGTAGGCCTGAATATTCAAAGGGAAGGGGAGGAGGAATTTGTCACCTGGTGGGAGTCTGTACTCATCTAATGATAAATCTTTTTAGCATGGATAAAAATGGGACAATGACAATTGATTGGAACGAGTGGCGAGACTATCACCTGCTGCACCCAGTGGAGAACATTCCTGAAATCATCCTGTACTGGAAGCACTCCACGGTAAGAAATGGTTCCTCTGAAACGGGTCTTGGTGGTTGCCCAGTCTCTTAGTCAGACTCCTGACCCCCAGGAGCTGCTATCGGCAGTCCCTATCTCTCTCTTCATGGTTCAGTAGCTGCCTTGTAGCCCTAGAGGCCAAATCGCTTCCTGTCCTGTTATCTTGCCACCTGCCCCTGGCACGGCTTCTGAAGCCTCTGGCACAGGTGATAACAACTGCACATTCTTCAAGAAGATGAGGGTGTTCATTTGGCTTGCACCTCTGAGAGCTCGTACTGGTGGCCAGTGCCTGCTGGTTCAGGACCTGTTAAGACTAGAAACTGATTTGACAGGCAGCCGTCCTTCCTGGAGATATTTCAGTGTGTGTAAAATAGCATGTAACGAGATTAAACTGGCTGCCAGCTTGGAAGGTTCCAGAGAGGTCCAGCTTTTTTACCAATGCAGCTGCCCGCAGTTGGTCGTTTTGTTCTTTACTGTGATCCACAGTATTTTAATGTATGGAAATGTTCAGCAGTTGCCAGCTTCTTGGACAGAAATCTCTGAATGTGAAGGTTCCCCCTGGGACTTGCTGTAGCAGCAGCAGTTCCTGTCACCAGATGCAGCAGTTACTGGCCGTAGATAAGCTGCTGACTTGGAATAATCTAGTACTTCAACACTTGGCACTGATAAAGAGCATTAAAAGTTTGGCAAGATCAGTAGCCGATGAAACATTTCTCAACACCTTATACTTTTTGCAGATCTTTGATGTAGGAGAGAACTTGACCGTCCCTGATGAGTTCACAGTGGAAGAGAGACAGACGGGGATGTGGTGGAGACATCTGGTTGCAGGTGGAGGTGCAGGTGCCGTGTCCAGAACCTGTACGGCTCCCTTGGACCGCTTGAAAGTGCTGATGCAGGTATGATGAAGCAGTTCCAGTTTGTTTGAACATACCCAGGCAGATTCCTGAAATATCCTCGGATGCTTAAGAGATGATAACGTTCGTTGGCACAGTACAGCACTCTGGCCAGCATTTATCCCATAAATCTCACATTGCTATTTTTGAAAGCTTTTTGGATTATTTGAATGATCGAAGTCATGTTAAAAAGTTATTCTTTATTGACTAGAAAAACTATAGAGAATCTTTTGGAAGGTGGACATTGAAACTGTTGATTGATAGAGCGTTTTGAGGCTTAGAGTGCTGGGAAACTTGGGTTTTGGTGAAACAGGTTCAAAGTCTTGTGTTGCCATGAGAGTTGAAGTGGTTGTGGTGGTCGGCTGGCTTATACTCGGTTATAAGCATTATCTGCACTAGAAAGGAGTTAAAAAAACTTGATTTTAGCCTGTTTTGTTACTGCACCTGCACCTGCCAGCTGAGAAGTTTACCCCGGGTAGCTGATCCTATGCTAGGTATGGGAGTTGCCTGATTAACCTTTCCTCCCATTCCAGAGGGAGATATTGATTAGGTTCATTAGTTAACACTAGATTTGGCAAAAAAGAAAAGAAGGTTGCTTTCCTATTGTAGAAGTTATCTGGAAGGGATTAAAGCCTTGGCAAATCTCTGGGTAAATAAAAAAGCGCCCTTTTGTCCCTGGATTACAGAAAAACGTAGCACTGTCGTAATCAGGACGGGAACTAATCCAAGCCTGCTCACTGTCTCCCAGGTTCATGCCTCCCGCAGTAACAACATGTGCATCGTTGGCGGTTTTACTCAAATGATCCGAGAGGGTGGACCAAGGTCACTGTGGCGAGGGAATGGCATTAATGTGTTGAAGATTGCTCCGGAATCTGCCATTAAGTTCATGGCCTATGAGCAGGTGAGGAAAAGGGCACAGACCAGTCTGGCTGCAGAAGGGTCTGTAGAAGGACGAGCTGGGAGGAAAAAAACACCAGACAGCTGAGATAAGTCAATGAGCCTCAACGTCTGTCTGTTTTGGCTTCTACAGATCAAACGGTTCATTGGTACTGACCAAGAAATGCTGAGGATTCACGAGCGGCTGTTGGCTGGTTCCCTGGCTGGGGCCATTGCGCAGAGCAGCATCTACCCCATGGAGGTGAGGCAGGGGCTGAGGGGTCGTGGCAAGGTTCCAAAGTGGGAAGATGTTGGGTAGAACAGCAGCAATGTGATAGCTTAATTAATGAGTTTTTGAAGGTGATACCATGTAGTACTGCTTGCGTGACTCTTGCTGTAGTCCTGACATCTTGCTTTGAAGAATAACATTGTCTATATGTCTTTGCCCTGTTGATTCTCCTGTAGGCCTTCATGGTTTTTATTCTTGCCTTCTAGGTTCTGAAAACCCGAATGGCTTTAAGGAAGACAGGACAATATTCAGGCATGTTGGATTGTGCCAAAAACATCCTTTCGAAGGAAGGAATGGCTGCCTTCTACAAGGGCTACATTCCCAACATGCTGGGAATCATTCCGTATGCTGGCATTGACTTGGCAGTCTATGAGGTATGAAGCCTTGAACCCGTTGTAGGGCCGTGCTGCTTGTCTAGCTTTATCAGTCAGACCTGTCAGTTACTACAGGAATTTAAGTAATTTATCAAAGCTTCTCTGATTTGCCTTATGGGGCACAAATGGATTCTTTTGCCTAAAAGAATAATCCAGTATGATTCTCCTTTCAACATTATGCATGGTCCCTTGTTTCCTGTTTTTATTATTATTTTATTTTATTAAATTGCAGTAGAAAATTAAAGAAGGGATTTTCCCTGGGCACCGCAGTAGCAGTAGCTCAAAAAGATTGCAGAAGCTGAGTGCTTCTGGCTGAATTTGCACAGGCTTTCTGGGCGTTTGCACTAGATCCCTTATGTACAGTGATTCTTTTGATTGCCTCTTCGCTGCTCACATTTGGCTTCTTCCTTCCAGACACTGAAAAATGCCTGGTTGCAGCGCTATGCTGTCAACAGTGCTGACCCTGGAGTCTTTGTCCTGCTGGCTTGTGGCACCATCTCCAGTACTTGTGGCCAGCTCGCCAGTTACCCGCTGGCTCTGGTGAGGACACGCATGCAGGCTCAAGGTGAGAACTTCTGGGAACTGTGGGAACTCCTGTCATGGTCTGTGAGCAGGCTAAAGGTCCTCTAGTGTAAACATTGCAACAGCAGCCTCCACTGGCCTGTGCAGCTGAGCAGTAGGCGATTTGCCACGCTGCAAGAGGACGGTGGACTTTGAGCTGCCTTATAGCATCTGGGGCCAAGTTCCTCCAGGACAGAGGCTCTGTTTAGCTCGGATGGGCAGTTTTGGGCTAAGGGCATCTGCAGAGCAGTTGGAGAAAATATCTGTGATGTGCAGCACGGCCGTGGCTTGCTGAGAAGTTAGGTGCTGTCCCCCTTTGCTTTGCTTTGTTAACATCCATAGGAAGCATGTGAATCAGAACTACTTTTTGAGATTGGTGTTGCCTTAAAGTGTTTTCACCACATAGACTGCATTATTTATTATGTCTTTCTCTATTGCAGCTTCAGTGGAGGGTGCTCCCGAAGTGACGATGAGGGGACTGTTTAAACACATTCTGAAGACGGAGGGAGCGTTTGGTCTTTACCGGGGTCTGGCCCCAAACTTTATGAAGGTGATCCCGGCTGTCAGCATCAGCTACGTGGTTTATGAGAACTTGAAGATGACGCTGGGTGTGCAGTCACGGTGACCAGGAGATGCCGAGGACTTTGAACTCTGAAATCTTGGGGTGCGATCCCAAGACGTATAGCCATCTCTCATTCTGTGAATGTGTCGACACTAAGCTGACTAAGCAAAGCTGTGAAATCTCAGATAGTTTGTGAGTCAGTAAGGGGGAGAGGAGGATCTGGTGTCCTTTGCCATCTTGCTGCTCAGAGCTCCACGTCAATCATCACGTGGTCCTTTTCATTGGGCCTCTTGGGAGACCAGGGGGCGAACTCCTGGGAAATGTCTTAAAGCACAAGTTGCTGAGGTCAGTTCCCAGCAGGATGGCAGAGTAGCAAAGATTTGAGTAACTGGTCCGCTTTCAGCGTATTGAGTGTACAGAGCTGTTTGCCTGCAGATGAGCACCTTCTGACTTGCTGAAAGAGCTTCTTTTTCCATTCAGAGAGCTTCTTTTTCCATTCAGTTGTTTAACTTCCTACCCGTTGTTTCAATTTGTACAAACCTTGTGTAGGAGCTTCTGCCACACCAGGCTTGTTGTTATGTTTACATATATTCCTTTGGGTAGGAGACATTCATGTTCTGCTTCCAAGACTTGACATGAAATGTAACTTTGAACTATACTGGTTTTGAGGGCTGGTGGGCAGTGGTTTACCCGGTCAGGTTGAAGGTTACTTAGGCCAGCCTGATGAAGAATTAGGATTATTTATTTTTTTATAGGTTTAAGTGTGTCTCATAAATCCACTAACAAGATGCACTTACTAACAGAAGCAGCCAAGCGGAGCCTGCATGCCTGTATCCTTTGCATGCCGGGATTGGCTTGTCTTATACTCAGCAGGGGCTTGGAAAGGGGAAGGCAGGAGAGCCCTGGATGGTCTGGCACCTTGATGCATGGCTTTAGTGAACAAAAGACAATATTTCACAGCTCCTGTGCAGTTGTGTGCTCCCAGCACGACGTGAGAGCCCCTGCGCAGTGCTGCATGGACCTCTGAATTCCATTCTGCCTGGTGCCGAGGTGGCCCTTTTCCAGACCCCGTGCCTACGCTGCTATCTTATCTCTTTAGACCTCTTTGTAGATTGATGTTCAGGTTTGCATTAGCGGGATGGAGTCCCCAAGCCAGGAGTATGTCTGCTGTGGGAAGGGGTGTTAGGGAGAGGGGCTGGTGGTCACTTAGAGAGCTAAGCTTTCAGTTCTGAAGATGTGCTTGCTTTTCCTTCAAAGGGTGCTTTTCATAAGGTTAAAAGAAATAGGTGGCTTTAAAATTTCTCTGACTGTGTTCTGGGCTACTTCAGTTGATAGGATCTGGCTTCTGAGGCCTGGGAGATCCTCATCCAACTTTTCATTTTGGGCAAAATGGACCAGCGTTGCATTCCACTGTTTTACTGCTTAAAGCATATTTATTTTGTATTTATTTGAACAGAGTTATGTCAGACTATTTTTATAGACTTGTTTAAATATTGTTACTGTGCTTGTATTTCTCCTGTTTTAAAAAAGTTCTTTTTGTTCTCTTACATCACACAGCTGAGCCGTGGGGAGGGATGCTAAAGGCCTTTGTGTACCTCCCCTTTGGGGCTCGAGCTGCCTTTCCCACACCTGGGGTTGTTGCTAGAGGACCTCAGCCCAGAGAAATTCCGTAGCAAGAAGCCATAGGAGAGAAGGGAGCTGGTGAGGAAGCAGTGCTTTGGGAGGAGGGGAGAGGGTGCACCAGGAGGCTTGCCTTATTTTGCCTCTGTGTGTGGCTGGAAGGGTTTCAGGTGAACGGCTGAAGGTGGGCAGTAGAAGGTCTGTGCATGTTGGATGTCACAGCGGCTGACTGAGAGAGCGGTCTTGGGGAATCTTTAGGTAAGGGGGGAGGGGAGAAATCTCAGGGACTAAATTAACAATACAAGTTTCCAGAGAGATGGAGGGGAAACTTGCACTTGGACACAAGCTGCTGCAGTTGCGCTTTGAGGCTGAATCAGCAGAGCTGCCGCTGAGCTGGTGCTCTCCATGTACAAGCGGGCACCGTGGAGGGGCATGAGAGAAATTGGGAAAGGATTTGCTAGCACTCAGCAGCTGCATTTGCTGGCAGCTTTTGGTGGTTCATGGAGAGTCTTCCAGATGAGGCTCTGCCTGGACTACGCAGTGCTGTCAGTAATTAGCCACATGGAAATCTGACCAATCTGCATTTAGCGATATGATTTTTTTCCACCCCCCTGCTTCTTGAGACCTGTCATAAATTCTGCAGTGGCTCCTTCCTACCAGTGTGGCCTAATGGGAATATGAATATCAGAATGCAAAAATCAATGCAAAATGACAACCATCTTTGTAGCTGTAACCACAAATTGTTATAATGCAAATCTAACTCGGATTCTTCATGTAGGGAACAGTCTGCTAATAAAGGTCTGTCAAAGAGATACCCCGCGTCTGCCTCATTCTCGATAGGATTTATTGCTGCTGTTTGGGGCCAGTCAGCTTCCTGGGAGGATTCTCACCAAGGATGCTGATGCTGGGAATGGCTCTCCCTACGAAGACCTGGGAGAACAGAATTCTTAAGGGCAGAAGCAGCAAATGGGAGGCTGGCGACAGCCGTGATGAGTCAGGGATGTTCAGGTGCCATTAGCCCATCTCTGAGCACAGCTGGGCTTTGCTCTGTGCAGGATCCATAACTCTCTGTTCAGGGAAGTGTTTCACAGAAAAGCTGGAAGCTCTGCAGTCCAAATATGCCCTTAAAGGAGCCTGGGTTTTGAAAAGAAAGGCTTTGTATAATACTTTTTCTTAAGAAACCAAGCAGAAGCTATCCTTGAAGGTCATTCAGGAGCTATGGCTGGCCCCCGGATTTGGTTAACAAAACTTGCTGCGGGGGTCAGATTGGGTTTGTTGAGTTCCTTGTGTCTCTGACTGTAATTCAAGGCTTTTATTCAGCTATAAATCTGCTCCTGAAGTCTGGGTCCTTGTAATGTGAGCCACTGCTCTCCCGTGGTGTCAGCTCCGGTCAGCTGAGACGCCCATGGCTGCAGTGCTGGAGGCTGCTGGCAGCATCCCCTCTCCCACCCCTGCCCTTTAGCTCTCTCCCTCCTCGAGGGGAGGGAGGGGGTTCTGTTTTGCGTCATATGTGTCCGAAGCAAAGGGCTGCCCGTGTACCTGTGCCCTGAGACCAGGAGGGAATTGGCTGGACTTCATCTTGTCAAATTTTTTTTTTTTCTTTTTTCCCCTGCAGGAATCTGGNCCCTGCAGGAATCTGGCCAAAGGCTCAGCGCAGAAACGCTGCCCAGTGCAGGGGGCTGGGGAGGGACAGGACACCCTGGTGGCGCAGAGAAGGGAGGAGCAGAGCCCTCTTCTTCCTTCTCTTCCCTCCAGCTTCTCTCCTCTTCTTCCTTTTTAAGGATGAGAGATTATTTTCAGCGCTTAATTACTAGGATAGAGCTGAGATGGAATTACCTTCTAGAGACACGGGCTCTTTTTAAACTCGCCCCCACTCTCACGCACCCGGCGACAGTGCTCTTCTCCCGGGTGAGATGGGGGTGAGATGGGGGATGTCTGAGGTGCCTCACAAGGGTAGGGGGGATGCGGGGAGCGACCTCAATCTTGGCACTTCAACCTTCTTGCCTCCAGGCTGCCAAGCTCATTGGGAAAGGAGGAAATGTGACCTTTGGGGAAGCAAAAATCCAGCCTGGGTTGGGTTAGCCCTGCACCCCCCCACCTCCCTTTCTGGCAGGAGGATAATTTTCCATCGTCATCGTGTCCTGTTGCAGATCTCGCTGCCGATGAATGTTACCGGGAAGCTCTGGCCTGGTCTAAAGGGTTTGGGCAGGAACATCTGCTCCAGCTGCTTCTGGCAGCCAAGCGGCTGTGAAGAGCGTGGGGTGGTTGCTTCCAGCGAAGAGCCCTCTTCCTCTCAAACTGTGCGGTTAACGATCAGTTTCTAGCCTTTTTTTTTTTACCTTCTAGTTACTCATCAAATATTTGGCACGCTCCTTTAAAATAGTTAATGATTGCCCTCTTCTGGTCGGCCTCTATTACTGCCCACTCGAGCATCACTTGCTTCAGAGCTCTCCTGGGAAGCCGGGTGGAACTGAGAAGGTGCTGGAAAAACTTCCCCATCTCACTCTGGTCTCGCCCCCTCCCAGTCCTTAATGGTGTCTCTTCCCATCTCCTACTCGAATCGCACACTGGGTGGACTTGGGGGTCCGGTTTCTCTTTGCCAGGTCCCGTTTTTGAACACCCCCTGCTCTCCAGCATCTCAGCCACAGCACCCAACGGCCTTTGAGGAGGATGTTTATTGCCCGAGGAGGTGTGGGTTGCCCGCGCTCCCAGGCTGATGGGTGCCTGCAGGAGGGGACACCGGGACTGCAGCCGTGGGCTCCGTGCGTGGGCCGATTCCTTTCTCCCTTCCTTTCACTTGACACAGCTCCTGCCAAAAGAACAACGGTGGGACAAGTGGCACCGTCAGTGTAGCAGCAGGAGAGAATTGACTGAAGAAGGGAGCTGCTTTTCCTTTTTATCTGATTTATAAGCCTAAGAGGGCCCAGGGAAGCTGTAGCTGCCCACACTGCCCGGACCCCCAAGCTGCTCTCCCGGGTGCGGAGCTGCTGCCGGGGCTGTTTTACACCCCTGAGGGATGAAGGGGAAGCCAGATTCCGCAGCAAAGCTGTGCTATGCTGGGGGGCCAGGCCTTTCTTGGTATTTTGTTTTGGTTTTGGTTTTTTTTTTCCCTTTCTGAAGGAAAAGGGAATTCAAACTTTTTGAGAAACAAGCAAAAAGCACATGCTTTTAGCCAGACGTTCAGAATTAGGGTGGTTTACACTCTGCTAACGCCCCAGGCTGATGCAGGGGTACGTGAGTCTCTTGCTCTGGTGCTCTGTTCCCATCCATCTCCTCCAGCCCAAGGATAAAGGTCCCCAAAATATTTTCTATCGTGTTTTTTTTTTTTT
>VZRU01008461.1:49355-171438 GCA_013398155.1 Pedionomus torquatus
CACTCTGAGTCGCTTCCTGCTCATGGGTTTACAAAGCACGGAGTGAACTTCAGTGCATGTTCAGTGCCTTTGGCATACTGGGGCGTGCAGGGATTTTTCAACACTTCCCAGAATCAAGCTGTTCCCAGTTTAATACATTTATCAGTTTTTATTCTTTTTTTCCCTGTGGTGGTGGTTCCCCCCNTTATAATAATAAGTGGCTCTTTTCTTACAAGCTAATAATCTCCCTGCAACTATATCTGCAGCCAGAGGCTAAGCCTACACTTCTCTTGAGCTGCTTAGTTTAAAACCATTTTTGTTTCCCTCATTACAGCAGGACTTGGGATTTATTTCTGTTGACCTCAAGCATCTCAGACCTCAACCTCTATGCTCTTCTCCAAAATACAGGCAGAAAAACCAGCACACAGATACTTACTGGGCTTCCCGTGGGACCCTGAATGCCAAGCGGACCAATAATTCCTTCTTTTCCCTAGAAAAGAAGATATGTGTGAACCCTCACATGGGAACCAGCAGTTGCTGGCACCACAGCAGACTCAGTAAGGTCACTTAAATCCCTTCGCTGCTTTTCAGCAACGTGAGAGTGGTATTTGCTGTAGCTAAAATAAAACTGTTTCAAAATGCAAGTCCAAAGACACAAGCCCTCACAGTCCGGTTGTTACAACCCACATAAAACCTCAGAAATCCCAGAAATAGGAGGCTCTCAGTGTGGCCGGAGTGGCCTGCGCAGTGGTCATAGCCGCACGATTGTCTCCATGGCAGAAGAGCCCCACGCACACGTGGTCACCTACAGATGTGTCCGGGTGGCCCTGAGGTGGTACCTTGGCCGTGGCTCGTTGCCAGGCTGGCAGTGAACGATGCTCTGTGCTCCTTTAGAGCGCTCTGTAGCCTCGCAGAAACAGAGGATGGAGGAAGGAAGAAAATCCTCCCAAACCAAACAAACCAAAAAAAAACAACCCACTCACCATGAGACCAGGTGGCCCACGTGGTCCCTGAATGCCTTTGAAACCAAGGTCTCCTGGGGGGCCCTGCAAGCAAATATGAGATGTCAGGTGCCCTTATTAAACATACTCCATGGCTTTGCCCTTGCTTAGAGCTCTGGAAGGACAGAGGTGCTGCTGCCTCTTGAATATGGGAATGGGAAGGTCCAATTTTTAAAAGATTCTTTTTCCCCACTCCTGTTTTGCAAGCCCTTTACTTTCTGCAGAACACAAGCTGGTCCCCCTTCACCAGGAGAATTTTATGCTGATGAAATGAGGCTAAATTTCAAGTCAAGGCTCTCAACATTAGGAATGCATGTTGGTGTCTCAGGTACAGACTGATCAGGTACAGACAGTCATCAGACTGATGACCGATGCTGGACCTATGAGTGTCTGAAAGACGTTCAGGTGGGGAAAACCCCAAAGAGACCTGTTTCTATAGGACAGGCCTTTTCCCTCTACCATATACCCAATTATAACAGGAATAAGCTCCAACAAAGCACATGTAAGCTCGCACTCGTTTAACAAATGCAGATGCATGGACTATAGAAAGTTGGAATCGACTCTCAATAGCTTCTGCAGAGCTGCTAATAAAGTCTTTGCCACGAGTATTGCACTGTCCCCAGTAAAGTGAGACTAGAAAGCCAACTGGTCACCAGACAACCTCTTACCTTTGGCCCAAACATGCCGGCAATCCCTGGAAATCCTGCCTCGCCAAAGTCTCCCTGCAAATAACAGCCAAGAGAAACACAAGAGCAAAGAACAACAGTAAGTTCACATTGAATGGCTGGTCGCTCAAAGGCGTGCCAAGAGTTCAGCAGCTTCAGAGAAAAAGAAATCCATTAGTAGTCTTCAATCTAAGCAGGACTGATGAGAAAAAAGCATGAAGAAAATCTGGAGGAGGAATTCAACAAACATCAGGCTAGAAGCAACTCCAGAAGATCTCATAGATCACTCATAGACCAAACTTTTTGCCCCCAAGACAATAGACTAATTCTAGCTTAGACCACAGTCAGTAAAAGCAGGATGGAGAGCATCTACTCTGAGACTGAGCTTGGAAGTTCATGCTGCAAACAAATAGCCTCAAAACATTTTAAAACAATCCCTTATTTCTCATATTAACTGGACTGACTTACTAAAGGATAATTTCAAGTTATGCTTATTCAAGCTCTCAAAAAAGTGCACGTTCCTGCAATATAACCTCCCACTCACACTCAGGAAAACTGTGCATATCACCTCATTCTTTTTCTATTCAACCCTGCAGGGATTTTTTTCTCTATTTCTTAAGAAAAAATAATATTAAAATATTTGGAATGCCATCAAGCTTGGATTAGCACATAACTCTGAGAGTGAAGAAAACCAGCCTGGGCAGCATGTCCTTATAGGAACACCCTCGTTTCACCATCTTTGAGATGTAAGTCCTTTGATATTTTTTGGGCTTCTCAGATGGCAAAATGCGGACTGATTCAAAGTTAAGAGGAAAAAAAAAGAAAAAAAAGGGTCAGAAACATATACCAGATGATTCATCTACAGTTTTAGGAACATCAGAGATGGAAAAGGTTTGTTTGGCTTCTCGGCAGGACTATGTGACCCATGCTGGATTGTACTTTATGGGACATTTTACAAGGTCTTGTTCAGCCCAGTTGTAAATGACTCAGGAGATGGGGTTTCCATCACCTCTCTTACGAGGCTAGTCCAGAGTCAGTCCAGAGACCTCACTTAGAAAGTTTTTCCTGCCCCAACAGTGAGAAACTCCTTGGCAAGAAAGGGCTTGGTTGGACTTGCTGGAGCATAAGAAACTTTCCAAGGATACAAATTGATTTAACTGCCCATTTATGGATCCTGGAAAGGAAAACTGCTACTAACAGAAGACTAAGGTCTTTCCCGTGTTAGGAGAACTAACCAAGTCCTACTCCTAGAGGAATTTTGGGCAAAAGTAAAGGGGAAGACATGGTTTAAATGCCATGGAGTCATCTCAGCTAAGGCAACCTGATCACTGCAGCAAGATAGGCAACAGCAATACTGGGCAAATGAACCTGCCACTCCAGGACACAAGAGGGAAAACGATACTGTTATAATGTTGTTGGCTGCCATCTTTCAGCTTGAATTCCATCACAACTTTTTACACAAATGTATTCTAATTGAGGTAGTTGGGGATGATAAACTTGCTCCTTGTTTTGTATTAGTCCTAATCTCTCTTTTCTTCATGTTAGTTCTATTTCTGTAGCCTCACTACAACCTCTGATGGTGGTCATGTTCTTGGGATGCTCAGCCTGTCTCGGAAGAGGAAGGGTTGCACAATGCGTGTCAGATGGCTGGAAATCCCACTGGTGCAAAGATGCTGAGCAGACAGAGGGTATGTTTGAAAAGGTCTCTGCCTGAGGGTTTCTAAAAGAATCATAATAAGCAAATCCAAAGAATTTAAGTAGTTATATCCTTGCGAGACTGTGAGAGTGTCTTCTGGCCTAAAAAGCCCCCTGTCTAAATAACTGATGTCTTCTCAATATAGCCTCAGGCTGATAAAGTGTGACACAGCTATACTAAACTGGGCAATCCTACCAGTGCAATAAATAAAAGCAGTAAGGATTATGCACTTGCCTTGGACGCAGGTGTGGGAATTTAACCTCTCCTTTGACCCAGGGCTCTTGGTGCTTCTCCCACAGCGTGCTCTGAACTTGCAGCTCCACTGCCCTCAAAACTGCATCGATCTGATGACCCAGCTCCTGCCCCTCCTGCATGTCCCCTTGGAGCTACAGACCCCCTCTTGGCACCTTTGGGTGGCTCAGAGCTCACAGTTCACCTCTGGCACTCAGCACCTCCCGCATGCTCCATGCACCGCTCTCAAAACAGTTCCCACTGAGGACCCTGCTGAGGGCTGTCTGAGATGGCTCTGCTGCCCCACTGCCAGCACACACCGTGGCCTCATCACCACGGGCACGAGGATGACCCAAACAGTCACACTGTCTCGGGGACCACAGGCCAGAATCACAAACATGGATTGGTTTGTGTTGGAAGAGACCTTAAAGATCATCCAGTTTCAACCCCCTGCCATAGGCAGGGACACCTCCCATGAGAACAGGTTGCTCAAAGCCCCATCCAACCTGGCTTTGATTAGACATCTGGATTAGACAGCTCTGTGCACAAGCAAGTAGCGAAGAGTAGGGAAGTGTGCAGGCTGGAGAGAGCTGTGCTGATGCTCCCACACTCATGCACAAGCCAGTTTTGGGGTCCCAGGGTTCACCCTGGTACCCCAGCCTGTGGATCTGCAACCCCTCCTGCATGAGACAGCTTGAAGTCAAGTCTGGTCATCACTAACCGGCTGTCCTTTGGGTCCTGGATCACCAGGGCTCCCTGGAAGGCCCATTCCTCCTGATGATCCTCTCTTCCCTGTTTGGCCAGTCTGTCCAGGCAATCCTCTTTCACCCTAAAAATAACAGAATTCAAGTAATTCCGAAGGACAGGAGCTAAATATAACAACGCTCAGCTGAAATAGCCATAGATGGAAAGCTGGAAAAGAGTGGCTCATGGGGATAAGGCATGTGGTTTCATCAGGGGATGCCTCAGGTCTGCTAAGGCGGGTAGCTGCAGGATGCACAGCGTGAAGACCAGTGATGGGCACGGCTGTGTCCCCTCCTGAGCTTCATGCAGAGCAGGAGCTTCAGTAGAGCTGTACTGCCTGCGTTGGGGCTGAGGACAGTGAGGGGCTGAAATGTCTTCTGTTGACACTTCTGTTTGTTGTCTGTCCTGCCCTGCAGTTTCTTGTAATCTCTTCCCCCCAGCAGGCTAGCAATTGATGATTAATCCATCTAAAATGTTGAGGACATGCCAAGACTTCAATCCAGAAGGCTGTAAAGCCAACATTTTCACCAGCACCAACTCCGCAACTTAAGGACAAGAGAGGAACTTCTGAGAGCCAGTATCACACTTTGTTTCCCAGCTCTTCTCCTTGCTGAGTGCCAGGAGCAACACGGGCCCCAGCTACTCGATCTGGGACAGACTGGAAGAAAGGAGCAAGGGCTGTGAGAACCCAGGAGGGTTGAGATGCAGAAAAGGGGCAAATTTCCCTGGAGTCAGGGCATGAGTCTGTCCTAAGGACACAAGAGTCTTCTAGTCACTTCTGGGAACAGCCTGTTGTTCTACCCAAGGCAGCTGGAGGGCAGCAAGTGACAGTTTAACAGTGATGTGTTATGGGAGGCATAATTTAAATCAGACCAAATAGCCTCTCCAAACCCAGTTGGAGTCCTCCTATTTACAGAGTCTTTCTACAAACACTTGGATCGCCCTTGGTCCCGTTTAGATTCTGTGGCCAGCCTGGACCAGGGCAAGGAGCAGAAAGAAACCCCAAGGTCACTAAAGCAGCTTGTCCCTTTCTTCCACCCAGAGAATGTCCAAGCCCATATTGGTTCCAGCCTGTCCAATCCAGTAAATACATGCTAAAAATCAAGCAGCACAAGTTTCCCTTCAGCAGTTTAAGCCTTGCAGGGCAGCAGCTAGAGGACACCCAAATTTCCCAAGGAGTTGTCCATCTTGGACATCCTACAGGCAGGCTATAACCGTTCCTTTGCATCTTCTCCAGGGCCATGTTTTTGTAGCCAGGTCTCTAATGAAAGAAGGCTAAAGTGTTCCTAGAGTGGGTATGTGCATCTGTAGGCTCCTGGGCTCAGTGAACTTTCACGAAGGAGGAAAGGCCTCTGGGACATTCAGGCGCTGTGAATGTCATGAAAATGGATGGATGGATGGATGGATGGATGGATGGATGGATGGATGGATACATGGATGGATGGATGGATACATGGATGATGAGAAAGACCTACTGAGCCTCTAGCTAAGTGAAAGATGGCAGAAGGAGTCGAGACTTTATTAGGCCTTGGAGAATCCAGGCTCTGTAAACAACAGGCTCACAGACTGGATTGCTCGTAGCAGTATCTCAGGGATTCAGAAACTCACCTTGAATCCTGGTGGTCCTTGTGCCCCGGGGAGTCCTGGTATGCCAGGGTTGCCTCTTTTGCCTGACATCCCTGTAACACCTTCTTCCCCATCATCACCCTGCTCTCCCTAGAAAAGAAACCCAGAAGAGGTTATGAAATGAGATGCTCTTTCCACCTCTGCAGAGCTTCTGGGGGGCCAGGGGAGTGGCACGATTCTGCCTTCAGCAAGCACCATGCATTGGGGCATGGCTGGGTTAGCAGAGATGCACATAGAAGTCTGAGCATGCAAGTATCTGTCAGGTGAGAAACACCGGTTTATTTACAGATTTAGCCACAGAAAGGCAGCCACTGCCTTTACATGCATGTGAGATACGAAGAGGAATGCATGATCCGCTCCGGGTACATGTGAACTGGAACATCTACAGTTGGACTACCTCTGTTTCTCCTGTCTACCTTACAGTTTTCCAGCTCCTGAGTTGCATTTGCTGTTGGTGCTATAAGGTTACCGTTGCAAACTCACCTGCATCCCAGGCACACCATCCTTTCCAGGCACTCCATCCACTCCAGGGGCACCCTCTTGACCCTGCCGTCCCACCACTCCTCGGGGGCCTGGTAGCCCAAGAATGCCCTAAAATCACAAGGGTGTTAGTGATGGAACTCCCAGGCATCTTTTGCTGGTGCAGAATATTGAATTTTTACCTACCGGTGAGCCTCTGCTCCCTGCAGTGCCCCGTGCTCCTTGCTTTCCTTTTTGACCCTGAAAGTAAAAAAAGGAGACATCTAAAATTGCAGCAGTTCTAGTACAACTCCCCTTGGGAGCCTGACTTCGGGGTGCGCTTTTGGATAATGACTGGAAAGAGTTTTATAAAACGGAGATTATTATAAAGTCAGTTGCTCCAGCACTGGGGAATGAACTGCTATTTGGTTTTATTACAAGCGATTCTTCGTATGTCTTGAGAGTTCTAGGGCAGGAATGAATAGCTAGAAGGCAAGGACCTACATTTTTCCTAATACAGAGCAGATGAGGACAAATAAAGCAGGATGAACTCGAGGGAGGACTCGGTGGACTGGCAAACATTAGAACAAGATGCTTAAAACCTGCGTCCTCTGTCAGTTCATTGACAGATCAGCGCTGAACCAAGGACCAAGTCTTCTGCAGGGTGTTCAGTAAGAGCTTCACTCAGCGAGGTAGCTCCCTCTATTTTGGAAAGTTAATGGAAACAAAAAGGGTATCTTGTGTCTAAAATTTGCAATGCTGCTTTGTGAATAAAGGCATAAAAGAAATACTCCTGAGATTTATTAGCTGTAAAAAGGATTAATTTCTGCAGAATGAATTGAAAACTCAGCCTCATCACCTTCACTAGGGCTCTCTCAGTGAGGTCATGCACTGAAGCACTTTTAAATTGAAGGACTGCATTTTCTGTGCATTGTTTCTCCATCTGCAGAGGACCAGGAAGCCCAGCTACATGAAAGAAATACTCCTGAGGGTGCTTTCTCTGCTATTCATTAGACCCAAAGGCATTTCCAGATTGTCCATTGATGGGTAGAGTTTATTTATCTTATCGCCTGGTACACTTTTTTGCCAAGAACACCTACTGTAGGTTAAATGATCTTCTGGCATTATCCCAACATGGTCAGATTAAAAACCCTGACATCTGCCAAAAGAGAGCAGGAATTTGCTGACTATTGAGGTCAAATACTTACGTTTTAGCAAATAAATTCCCTGATCTGTGAGAATAATTAGCAAGCTGTTGTTATAGTCAGATGTGGAGATAGAAGTAGGTATGAGATACCTCAATGAACCTCAAAGGACCCAAGTGTGCTGTGTTTCCCTGCTCATAAGGGCAAGAAGTTAGAGGGACTCTTCCAAAAAACATAAGAGCTGCACAGATAAATGGACTCCAAATTTGGAAGGTTTCAAGCCAGAAAAGCTTATGGTTCAAGTGAAAGACAGAGACACTTGCCTGGCTCAGACCTCCTTAGGGACAGAAGAACTAGCTCTGGCTGAAGGCACCACAGACAGGGGTATGGGAAAGAGACACAAGCCATGGAATGACTAAAGACCTGCCCAATCCATTCATTGTGCTGGAGCTGTAATTGCCTTGAACTTCTCCAGCCCCACAAAGCCAACAAACTATTGGGCTTGGAGACACAAATACATGTTTGCAGCCCTCCCACTAGGTTCTCCACAGTCTTTCATGGTGTAGATCATAGGCCAAATCACACAGGCTAGGGAAAAATATGAGAGTCCTCTTAATTAGACATTTTCTTTAAACTTGGGACACTATGAATCCACCCTGCTGAAACCTACCACATCACCTTTGGATCCCTTTGCTCCTGGCTGGCCTGGTGGTCCAGGATTCCCCTACAAAACATAAGCAAGGAAAATCTGCTTGAAATTCTCTTCTGGCAGTGTTTTGCATGAAGTATAAAGAACAGCATTTTTTGTGGCCTAACAGCGCTTCTTCAGCTTGTTTCCGAGCCACGTGTTTCTAATGGCTCTTCACTGAAGACAATCCAAAGCTCCAGCTTCCATCTGAAACACTGACATCTGGGGGGACACCACCCCTCAGAATAAACTACATCCACTGGGGAATGGAGCTCTACCCATTTCTAGGGCATGTGACAGAGCACTAAGATTTCACCCCAAAATAGAATCTGTCGCTTTTCCCAGCAGCCCTACAAAGAATGGGAATTGGTTCAACTTTATTTCCCACTAAACTACACTCAATGTGCTACTGCACTCCCAGTTGCAACAGTCACATATGTAAATTAGACACTGCTGTATATAGGCAAGGGAATAAAAAGTCCTTCCCTTAAATTTGGATTTAATTTAGTCTCATAAATGTGCTGGTTTGAGAGGAAACACCACACAGACAGAATAATACGGTCTCGCCTCACAATGGACCAGCTCTCCGCAGCAGCATGCCAAACGTATAATTTCCAAGCAGGCCCTTGCACTGTCATTGTCACCTTGCACTGTTCATCCCCTAGGCTTTCTAGTCCCTCATGGATCGTTCAGAAAAGACGGTTTTGGAGACAGGCTTTTGGGAGTGGTCCCTGCTCTGTCTCGACATGTGACCCCAAATGCCCATTCTATAGGTCTGGCTTTTGGAAACACACATGTTGCATTTCACAGCTCACCCCACATTCCTTATGGCACCCCTCCTCCCCTCCTGCCTTCCCCTTTCCATCTGTTTTTCACATGCCCGTGGCACTGGGTAGCTTACAATAACGCAGCATCTCTTACAGGTAAGCCTTGCTGTCCAGGTTTTCCTCTTTCTCCATCAAGCCCTTCTTGACCCTTAAATGAAAAAAAAAAAAGAGAGGGAACACATTTGTTCTTGGGCACTTTTGAGGCACTGGGAAACAAAAACGGATGGAACACTCTGTATGGGGCAGGAGAAGATACATATATCTGTATTCTGCTAAGACAGAAATGTTGAAGCTCGTGGGTGGTGTACACATCGCCATGGATATGTCTTGGAAAAAAACAGTGAGAGGAGCAGCTAATCACCATCTAAACAGCAAAGAAGCTTTCTAATGTGCCCCTAAACACATACAGAGCTAACCTAAGTGAACAGTTGGAGACTACTGTCCTGCAAAAATCAGGCAGCAGTGCTGCTGCCCCGCTGAACTGCAACCCTTCTGTACAACACTGTAATGGGTCGCTCTGACCAGCTGCTTTTGGATGGAGGCAAGACTTAATCCATAGAGCCTTTGGAAATCAACACCAGCCAGCTGGAGATGTCCTGAAAAGAGGGTGTTGGGGAGCACAGGGGAATTATTCATAACCTTTATTATCTTCTGAGAGAAACCCTGATAAGATTTTGGAAGCTTCCATTCCTCCAAGTTAACAGAGATCTTCCCTCAAAAGAGTCTACAGTCCATGGGAAAATCAGTCTTTAATTCTGTCCTTGACCATTTTTGCACACTTCTTCCACAGGTTATTTCCTTGATCATCACAAATACCTCTAATTTAGAGAAGGTCCTGCACACACCGTAGCATGCTCAGGAGGGTGCATGGCATTGTGAGATGCTGACCCGCAGGACCTACAGCTGCCTTCAGTAAAGTTTTTACCACTTTAGGTAAATATATCTGAATTGCTGCTCCTTTGAAACACACCCATGTGCAGCTGTTGACCACACACAACAGTGGGTTACGAATCCTGACTACTGGGCAAAGGGTAGACCTTCTGTTGGCTGATGTAGATTGGAAGATGTTCTTCAAGACAAACATTTCTGAATCATGTATTTGGAATAAGACTCACAGGATAACCAGGGTCTCCAGGCTCCCCTCGATCACCTCTGTCACCAACAGGGCCCTACAAGAACACAACAGAGACTTAAGGTGGGTGTCAACAATCTGTCATCTGCAATATCTTGACAGCCCGTGCATATTCTACAAGTAAGGAAGAAACCCAACTAGTCCACCTGCAAAAATAAGGCCAGGATTGATTTGAGGAGAGATTTAATATCTTACTCTGTCTCCAGGTGGTCCCTGTGGGCCTTCTACCTTCCCGTCATCACCTTGTTCTCCCTGTGAATAAAAATGCTTGAATTAATAGACAGTAGATTATATGCAGATGCTTCTGTACACACCCGATCCCATCCTCCAAAATCATGGGCTCCTAAGTAAAAGCCTCTGTTGAATTTACTAATTTTTCATCCAAAAAAGGTCTAAATGACTTTTTTTTT
Source organism: Pedionomus torquatus (assembly GCA_013398155.1). Lineage (NCBI taxonomy): Eukaryota > Metazoa > Chordata > Aves > Charadriiformes > Pedionomidae > Pedionomus > Pedionomus torquatus. The sequence goes on from VZRU01008461.1 coordinate 59,959, forward strand.
ATTTATTGATTGTTTCAGAACCTGGAGTACAGTGACTCTTCATATTGCTTTCCTGGTTTCTCTGGGGGTGGTTTCTGCCTGGTCTAACTCTCCTCCCTATGGAATTAGGAGCAAAAAGTTATTTTCAACAATTCCTAAAACGAAGCAAGAAGCATGTAATTAGGACAATATGGGAAATAGTTCTCTGCCTCTGAATTTTATTGCTGACAGTGAAATCAAACTCTAAATCAAGCATTTCCCCACCCTCATTGAGTGTTGCCTGGGCTCTCAGTGGTCTGGATGGGCTCCCTAGTTGTGTGCCACCGTCGTGGGGACATCTCCCAATTGATAAGGTGAGAGGGCCACCCCTTTACATCCTTGCTGCATGAGCAGCTCCACTTGTTGATGGGCTCCCCAGCAAGAGCTCAGAGCTCACGGTTTGGCCGGCAGATAACATTATTTGGATTATTTATAATTGAGGTCTCTCTAAAATATCCATAGAGTGATCCCTCAAGACTTAACACAGACATTGTCTATTTTAATTCAGTTGAGTAAGTCACTTGGGGTCATGGTGTCCTATTTTCTCTGGAGTCTAGCTCAGAGATGGATGCTGCTTTCCTCCCTGCAGAAGATAGCTATATTCCAGCTCCTCCAGTTTTTGGCAACTTCATATCATGGAGTCTCTGGCACTCCAGCTCCTTTGAATGAACATGTCTCAGAGCTACTTTGATGTTGCAGCTACTGCAGGGAAGAAGTCTGAGGAGTTCTGGCACAGTAGAGCTGCTGTGTTTGGACTGCTTGGGTTGCTCCTAGAGCCTTGAACCTTATTATTCTGGAGACTTTTGAAAAGCATCAAGTCTCATCAGTCTTTCTCCCCAAAGCTGAATTGTGGCTTTGTGTCCCCTTGAGTCTAATTGCCACTTTGTCTCTTGTCTGCTGACTGAGAAAATCCTGCAGGACTGGTCAGCTCTCAAACTGTGAGTCTGAGTTCCTCCAGGACTTCCTGATGCCTCAGCTGCTCAAGAGGGAGAAGAAAGGTCTGCGCTAATTCTTCGGAAAGTTGCAGTGAAAAAAGTTAGAGTAAAGGGCAGCAAAGTAAACATGTTGGGATACAAATGGAAAATGCATGGAGAAGAAGGGAAGTCTTGTTGTTGTTGGCTCCTGTCCCAAAGTGAGATACACCAGTTTGTAATTTTTAAAAGGATCCCATCTGGACTGCTTTAAGCAGCTGCCAAGTGCAGGCGTCTGCTCTGAGCAAGGCCTCTTTGAGGAGCTGTAAATGTATTAAATGCAGCGGAGTAGCTCGCTGGTATGGCACAAGGGAGCTGGATTCCACAGTAATGCCTCTCACCAAGCTGCTTTCTCCTCTAGAAAAGGGAAGACCATCCCCACCATTATATTTCCTTCTTCTTCAGCACAGCTATGTTTACTACATTGTTTAAAGCACGCAGAGCAGTCATGGTTGTATTTTCCTTTCTCAGATTCAGGCTTCCATTTTCATGTTCGCACATGTGTGTGAAGTTACAGATGTCCAGAGGGCAGGAATCTGTCTGTCCTTAGGCTGGGATCCAGGCAACTCTTAGGAGATAAGGAGGAAGGATGGATAAGAAAACCTAAACACAAGACTTTTATGCAGCACCTAGATGCTTCAGGAAATGACGCTGGAGACTCAGCACGTGATGGCGGGTTCTCCTTGTTGAACTGGAGCTGATCCCCAACAAGATGCCAGCAGATCCGTTGACCTTCGAGGAAAATGTGAGTGAAATCCGGCTGTCAAGAGTCATTAACAGATCTGACTGTTCTCGGCAGGACACATTAGATGCTTTCATGTCTTTGTTGGTCTTCAGCTTGGATACTTACAGGTAAAATTAATTTTATCCTCCTTGGTTAAGGTATTACATAGTGTTGCTGTGCTCTGATAACACAAGATCCGTGTCACCTCTGAGAAACTGCTCTTCTAGTGCCCATTTGCAGAAGAATATTGTGTTGGGGAGAAAGTGCTTCACTGAACACTTCAGATTGATAGTTTGGGGACCATTTACTACTTGAAATGATGGATGCTTTCAAAAAGACGGCAAATTTCAATGTTTTAAAATAAAGCAGCAGTCTTAATTTAAACAAGAGAGATACCTCTCTGCACAACTCTTACTCCTGCTGCACAGGCAAAGGCTGATTTTGCTTTTGGTAATCACAACTCATGATGTTTTGGCAGGGTGGGACTGAGAGACCTCTGGCCAGGCTCTCAACAGCCAACGTGCTTGGCTGTGAGCTCTGGCATTATTATCCCGATCTGGTTGTGCCTGGCTAACACTTGCCACTTCCCTCATGGCCACTCAGCAGGAGGCACCTAAGGAGTAATGCTGCTGAGGTCTGGAGGAGCACGAGATGCGGCTCTGGAAGTGGATGGGGCAGGGTTAGAAAGGCTGAGGGAAAGTAGGGAAAGTTCAGCAAGGCAGTGATGGAGATGTGGGGTGGCAGGAACATCCCCGGCTGTTCCTGTGCCACAGATGTGTTTCAGCAGCAGGAAACGAGAGGGGAAAAACAGCAGGATGATTGTTCATCCCCGAAGCAAAATTTCTGAGGCATGTGAATATGAGACACAAGAGTTCATCCTGCCCCATGGACTCCTGGCCACCAGCATGGAGATTCATTGCTGCACCAGGAATCTTCTGGCAGAGCACAGAGAGCAGCGTGAACTGGGTGTCCTGACATGCAGGAGCCTGAGCTGAAAGGACACATTCAACGCCCCAGCAAAGACATGCCCTTGGTGTCCTTATCCATGGCTGCGGGGTTGGAACTAGATGATCATTAAGGTTCCTTCCAACCCAAACCACTCTCTGATTCTATGATTCTACGATCTCTGTCCCACAAAATCCTTTTATAAGCAATGAAGCTCCTGCATGCACACGTCATCTGGAACCACATCTGTGCGCAGAGGGAATGCCGAAAGCTCTCTCGATGATGGGGAGGGAGAGGCAGAAAATGAGAGAAAAGTGTTCACGCATCTTTCACCGTCATGGGGACCCCAGGACTGACCAGTTCCAATCACCACCTCTTTCCATTCCCACAGGGAGGGAGGGAAGGCACGTGAGGGGCTCCAGCAGCCCTGCGAGCACGGCCAACGCCAGCTGGGCCGGCCTCGGAGCGTGAGCGGCCAGCTCCGCCGACAGGAAACCATTAAAGCGTGAGTCACTTCTCCAGCCTGAACTGGTTACGGATGCGCTGACTCAGCAAAAAGGGGAAAAACGCAGGGGAAAGAGGAGTTGTGGAAAGAGGGCTCTGACTCAGGCCAGCTGCACTGGGGGAGCGCAGCCGAGGGCTGGGGGGAACAAGCCAGGCAAGGGGGTGGCAAGAGATGAGCAAAATGGAGCAAGGGTGATGGAGAGATCATTTCTTTCTTGCTTCCACCATGCTACCGACTGATCTGAGCACAGATGGGCAGCTTGCTGCAGGTCAGCTGCTTTGTGCGGGGTGTAATTCCCACTCGATCACAGAATCACTCGTCTGATTTCTTTTGGCTTGGGGATTGAGCCGAATTTCTGGGGATGCAGAAAAAACGTGTCCCCAGAATGGATGCTGTCTGGTTCAGCCACCAGCGCAAGGACACACGGTGCCTGGAGAGCACGTGCTAACGGCCCGGGTGTCCCAGCGCCGATGTGCAGAAGCAAAGCTGCAGCAGGAGTTGTGTAGGTGGCTGTGCTGTAGAGAGGGCTCCTCTATCGCAGGTCGAGAAGTGCACAGATGCACGGGTGTTACGGCAGAGGGCAGTTACCTCTACATCAGCTCAACTTCCACAGCAACGTGCAAGACAAGATCGCTAAATTCTATCAACTTACCTTTTCCCCCTTTGGCCCTGGTGGTCCAATTGGCCCTGGTGGTCCTGCATGTCCCTGTGAAGAGCAGAGCAGCATGTGAGGTGATAGGAAAGGGCTGTTGGACTGAAGGTCCTCCCTGGTTTCCTGCCAGATCTCCTGAGTGCTACATGGTGCATCCCAGCTTCAAGGGACCACACGGGCCATAGCAAAGATGAACCAAATGCAACTGGAAAACTTGTGATGGTGCAGAGACCAGAGAAAGAACTAAACTGAACTCAAGATCAGAAATAAATCATAGTCTAAGAACGATTTTGCGTGCTGGAGTGGCAGTTTTGTTGCACTTGAGAACAGACAGAAGCTGGAGGATGAAAATAAAATCCTTACCTGGTAGCCCTTCAAGCCAGGATCCCCTTGAGCACCCATCCTTCCTGGAGCACCCTGGAGAGGCAAGCACAGAAAGCACCATGAGAGTAGCCTGGGTATATTTCCCCATAAGAAAAGCACAGGGTGATGCAAGGTGAAGCTCAGCACCACATGGGAGCGTGGCTACCCATTCTCCTGGCCACCGGTGAGCTTTGCTGCAGTGACCTGAAATGCTCTTGCTTGGCTTTAATCTCTTACACATGGGGAGTGATGCTCAGAGTACAGTCCATGTCTTTGCCATCCCATAGTAATAGGTTCCCCCACCTCATTCAGATTTGCTACCAGAAATAACTGCATGGCGTGCGCCCTTCATCTGCCCTTCTGGATGTCTTTATATCCAAATTAGCTTTCTGCTAGGAAGTCCACCAGCGAGACCATTCTCATGCATGACCTAATCCTAAACTACTGGGAGGAAACCTTTCAGTATGGGTTCTGAGGCCAAGAAAGGAGTTTTCTGGGTAGCGATGGGGGCACTGCAAGAGCTGTTTATTGCGTCTTTAGCAGACTGAACAAAAGGGTTTAAATCAGATCACCAGATTAAAGTGAATTGCAAACTCTCCATTTAATCCCATTTAGCGTGGAAGAAAGCCCTTTCCACAAGACGGGGATGTGCTCAGTCCAATAGAACGATGCTCAGACTCTGCTTTTCTTCCTTGTGAAATAATCCGTGGAGGCTTTGCCAAAGAATACGAAGGGAGGACATATGGGGAGGCCATAACTTTCAGTGCGGGAAAATACTATCAGCAGAACCGTTATTCCATCACTCATTTGCTACTGTTCTGAAACTTCACCGTCATTCCTGCCCCATAAATAACTCCTGCTCTTTCATTAAGCTCTACCAAATATAGTGCAAGAAGTTTCCTTACCGGCCTGCAATGCATGAGGACGTACTTATTACTTACTGCTGCTGTCCCAATGCATTTTTCTCACGTGCCTAAAGCAAATTAACTTTCTTCCCGCTCCACCATACCGTGGTTGTTCTCTGTGAAAGCCTCACCTTCAGTCCTCAACTCAAACCCTTTCTCATGCTATATTTCTTCTTGCTGCAACTGTTTCAGATAAGTAGAACACGAGTGGGTGTAGAAACAGGGCAGAAGTCCAAGGCAGAGTTCCTTCTAACAACGCAGTTTGGCTCCGAAGCAGCTCTTGCCATGAGAGTGCAGTCTCAAAGGGAAAAATCCTAGCGAAAAATAGCTTATCAGCCCACTCCCTGCTCAAGAAAAGATCCCCAATATTTTAGCCCATGTAGAGTGATGTAAGGAACTGCCATGATGCAATGGGAGCTGGGTTCATGGGGCACCAGCACAACCACCACTTGCTCAAAGCAAGCGTTAGGCTGTTTTGGTCAACTAAAGGCATCTAACATCGCTCCACTGTCTGTGCTCTGAAGCCTCTGCTGCACTCCCTGCTTCATTCAGGCCTCTGCCTGCCACTGTTAGTCACGTTTCTGCACGTTGTGTTCAACCATTTGCAGAGCTCTTCTCACCATAGGTCCCAGGGTACCTCGGGATCCTTTAGGGCCTTGGTTCCCCTTCGGCCCCTCCTTCCCTGGAGATCCTGTCTCGCCGAGCTGCCCCTGGAAGCCCTTGCTGCCCTGCAGAACAAAAGCACTGACATTACTGTAGGACAAAACTGTTTCTACAGAGGAATACCAAAGATGAGCAAAGAAAGGGAAATCCTGAGGAGATTCCTACCTTCTGGCCAGGCTTGCCCTTTTCCCCTTGTTTTCCTGGTTTCCCTTCTGGTCCCTACGAGAGCAAAAAATAGCTGTTGGAATAGGAAAGCAAAGCAGTTCCATCCCAACCAGATGCTCCAGGCCACTTCCTTGGGACACTCAACCCTTACAGTGTCCTCAACCATCCTGTCCCATTCCCATGGGAGCCAACAAAGAGGCTAGGAAGTCGTGCAGGTAAGTCCATGATTCATAAGTACTACAGGTGGAGCATGGCTGAGTTTTCTCTTGAGCTGCTGCAACACACGGAGGTGAAGGAAACCTCATTGCTTAAAGATGGAAATATCTCTGTGCCCAGGTGGACTATAGGACAACACGGCTGAAAGGTGGTATTTTTCATCTCCAAATCGTGTCAAAGACAAGTGATGGAAAACTGCCATCTGAAGTTTCCAATCCAGTCCTCATGGATGCAAAGGAGGGATCTCAGAAGTGCTCCTTGAAGACAGCACTCATTGAACTGAAAAATAGTACCTACCCAGCCACTGCTACAGAACGAGCTGAAATGTGAAAACCACAATCACCTGCCCCCCCCCCAGTGCTTCCCCTGGTCAGCAGACAGAGCTGCCATCTCTGCACCGCTGCCTTTAGAGAGTTGCACCATTCACCATCAGCTACGGCATTGAATTGGATAGCACAGCTTTTTATATGGTTTCAGGATACTGGCAGTGGAACCATTGCCTCAACAGCATTTCTCCTTGTTTTCACCTTGAAACCACCAGGCAGTGGTTTCATTCTCCATCTACCTGCCACGCTTTCATAGAATAGAATCATAGAATGGTTAGAGTTGGAAGGGACCTTAAAGATCATCAAGTTCCAACCCCCCTGCCCTGGGCAGGGACACCTCCCACCACACCAGGTTGCTCCAAGCCCCATCCAGCCTGGCCTTCAACCCCTCCAGGGATGGGGCAGCCACAGCTTCTCTGGGCAACCTGTTCCAGTGTCTCACCACCGTCACAGCAAAGAATTTTTTCCTAATATCCAATCTAAACCTAATCTTTCTGCTCACAATGCAAATACCTTCCCTCTACGTGTATTACTATTGCTTCAACACACAGCACATCAAAATCACAACATACTGGTCAGGCATCTAGAAACAGAGTGAAAGGGAAAACTTGAGGTGGGAGCCACAGAAATGAGGGACAGAAGCACTGGCCTTTGTGCACCAACTGTGGGTGCCGCGCTCGCAGCAGACCCTGCTGCCCCTCCTTGCACCCACACAGCAGAAATCAGCCGTGATGAGCACCTAAGCATAGCACACTCCTTGGGGAGCCCAGGGTGTTCATGTTGGACCCCGTCAGCTGCAAGGCAGGCAACATATTTTGGATTTGATGGAAAGAAGCAGAAGTATCACTGAAGAAATTTGAAGTATCATTGAAGAAAATCTGCTTTTTTGGCAATTGTGACAAACTTTTCAACACCATCTACACACCAGGGTGGCATTGCCCCCTCCCAGTTAAGAAGGTATAGTTTTCACCACCTTTGAGGTTGCAGTAAAGTATCAGTCTCAGCTGAACAAAAGCAACTTATAAAGCCAGCCCTATCAGAGGGCTTTCACTCACACTGGCCTTATAAGCGCCTGCTCTTCACACAAAGGAGCAATTCAGACTACTTATAGCCCTAAAGAATGGTGCCAGCTCTTCACTGCCCCAAGGGGAACAGTTCCATTTTACCCAAGTCAAACATGTCAAGAGCCCACCTTGCCAATGCTATTAGAGCTTCACAAAGGACAGGTCCCTGCCGAGGAGCGCACAACCCCTGTTCTGTTGTCTCTTCCACACTGGTCTGGGTTTTAGGTTGCAATTTTTTGCTGCCCCTTTCCAAGAGATCACTCTTGGAATTATTTTCCCACAGACGCCGAGCAGCCACAGTGTGCCATCAATTACGGGTGCCAAGTCTCCAGCATCACCCACGCGATTTACACTTCTGACAGGAGCACAGAGAAATCCTCACCTGCGAAAGCATCAGCCGGGGAATGGCCATCCCCACCCAGCTCTGCAGTGAGCTCACCACTGGACCTGCTACCAGGTCCCTCAACTTCCCCACGTGTTGGTCATGATGTCCAATAACGCTCGCAGTGTCTGTTCTGCAGTGACATCGTGAGGCTTAGAGGGTTGACAGTTTGGAGAGTGAATAGTGGGATCACTCACCAGTTTCCTGACAAAACAACACGTGAACAAGTAAAGACACAACTGGGATTTCTAATTCACTGCATAGTGGTTGTCCATCAACCTCCCTGGACTAAGTGCTAAGACCTTTCAGAATCACAGCAATAGATGTTAATTGCAAATGGGAGAAAGCCTGTTTTATGCTAAATCCATTCCTGACCCCAGTGGCAGCCAAGCCCTTGATCTTCCCCAGCAGAGTCATTTTGCACACTCAGGTGTGCTCCTGAATTGCTGTGCTGTAACAGCCCTTGAAACAAATACCTGCACGTTACGGTTCCATCCCTGGGATGAGGACGCATCGCGTTGCCTGTAAAAATTGCAGAAACCAGTGCACTGGTGAGAGGTACCCTTTTATCATTGTGGGGGCAGATGGACCCCCTTCAGAGGAGAGGTCACAGCTAATCTCACAGCTAATACAGAAGAGTATTGAAGTACAGCCTGGTTCTCCTTACCTGGATACATCTCCCATAGAAGCAACGACTGAAACTTCTACCCTTCACTGGAAAATGTCTTTGCTTTTTTGAGAATGCAGATTTAGGCCTTAAATCTTTCCATCTGAGAAACAAAATTCCCACACTGCTCCTAGAATCTGCCAGCAGTCAAGCTCATGCTTGTACCCACAATCATGAAGTACAGATATAGGGTTAGAGTCAGGTGGGAGAGGGGAAAAACGAAGCATAAACCCAATGTTGACAGCCCAAGACCTGCTCACAAAAGTAAACTCAGTCCACAGAAGACAGTGCCATGTTCAAACAGGACCTCAGCTTTCTCTGGGTTCCTTCAGCTTGTCTTTCCCTGTTGGTGGAGTCCAAACACAGATATGGGCTCTGATAAACTGCCTATACTGGATTTTCCTCTTATGACACATCGGGTTCGTTGAGCAGGGATGATCATCTACTCCAGAAGGCTCTCCCGGGTGCTCCTCCAGCTGGGGTGCGGCTCCTTCCTTATTGCTGGAGGAAAAAAAAATAAATTGGCAGCATCTCCAACTCTTGTCAATGATAGTGAGACCAGCTGTCGCTTGCAATAAACCATGGAGATCTTCCTTTGAGCCTCCCTCACTGTTGTTAGCTCTCGTCTGACGGTTAAAAGCCTTGCTGGTATAAATAAATGGGTCAAACTGTGCTGGCGACACCATCAGCAACGACGTGGCTTGGATCTTGCAGCCTGAGTCACCTCCTTGAACCGAGTAAGCTCTATCAGCGAAGGATGTTTCTATGCTCTACCAGCACGCTTTCTAGGACTTTGGCCAGCAGAGCTCTGCTGGTGAGCGGGAAGCCTACCATATGTCTGATTTTCCTGGATGTGCTTTCTCCAACTGCGCAGGAATTTTGCCCGGATGAATTTAGAGGCAGTTCAACACTTGTCTGGGGTTCCCAGATAGGCGCTATCTCTACTTGTGATGTTCCAGATGTGGTTGCTGTTTGTTGCAATCCCGGAGTTTCACAGGGCACCTACGCAGTGGTTTGCAGAGTTCCCAGAAATCACTGCACTGTCACATGCCACACGTTACACAACCAATAACAAGCCAACCAACAACTTTAGTGGCCTTCAGAAAAGGTCAGATTCTTTTTCTCTCCATTCTTCTGACTCATCTGCCCAGGGAGGGAAAAATCAGGGTCATAACAGGGTTGGGGGAAAAGGATAAAAATAAAATTCAATGGGATCATAACTCCCTCCAGGGTCTCCAAAGCACCTCAGGAACCACTTGGTACCTCTTTCACTGCAATGTCGAGTTCCTTGGGTTCCTACTCTCTTTAGCTGAGATGGCAAGGAGGGGTAGAGAATGTACAAAAGCCTATACATAAGATTAATTAATTCCAAGCTCTTTTTGCTGGATTCAAATCAGTTGGGTCAGTGTGCCAAGGCACTAAACACTTGATGCTTTTATTCTCGGGGTTTGTACACATTTTGCTGTGTGCTTTGGGTTACAGGTTTGCTGAGAAAACAAAACTTCTCTCCAAGCTTCTTCTGTAAGCAGAATTACTTTTAAATGGTGATTTCTCTTTATATAGTGCACTCTTCACTAGAGAAGCAGATGAGTACCTCCAGAAGATGATGGTATTTGTGACTAGGGAAGATGGAAAGCTGTGATTTTACAGTCACACGCGTTCAGGTACACCAAAATACCCAAAAAATGCAAAAAAGAGATCATCTCAGGTCTAGCATGTTTAAAATTTCATTGCCAGCTTCAGTGAGGGCCCAATTTTATAAGTTATTTTTAGTATGGCCTTAGATATTCCTCCTACTCAAAAAGCTGTGTGGTTTCTTTTCCGATGCAAATTGATTAATTTTTAAGGAAAAAGGAGGCTTTCAGCTGCTGATGGCCTTGGCAACAAAGTCAGTCTCTTGCTCGGCACAGCAATAACATTTATCGGGAGCAAATAATGAGCAGCCCGGCTTTAAATTCTCGAGACATCAACAGTTGAAATGTATGTTATGACAACAATATCCAGAACAACAAAATAAGGAAGTTGAATGAACTGCAGAGAGATATGCCCCAAACGACGAAGAGCGTTACAATCCAGACCCAAATGTCCCCCACATTCAGTGATGCTCGGCTCCATGCACCGGGGCTGCAGAGGTGGTTACCGAGAAAACGACTCACCGTCCTGGTTTGACTCAAGGGGAACGGTGGCTCCTGGCACTGCAGGGGACAGATGTGTCTCTGCTTTGCTCGCAGACTCACAGTACGGTGCAGGAGGGAAGCTCCACTAGGACACAGTAGGACACAAGAGCTTCCCAAAGCCTGTCTCAGGCACGTTCGGGATTACGCAGGAACATATTTTCAAACGTTCTTTTGGGTGCCACCGAGTGAAGGTCTGAGGTCATTCCTTCCTACCAAAAATGAGGCAGGAAGGAAATAGAACCACCAGAAGACAGCTACTGAGTAAAGAAAAGAAAGCGCCAATGGTGATGGAAAATAAATGGCGATAGTTTGAGGCGCTGGATGTAGAAAGGGCAGAAAAGCCGAAGCAGTAATAAAGGTAGGAAGCATGAAACATAGGATGAACGTGCCCATATTGTTCAGGGCCCAGTCAGTGAGCTCATTTAAAGGGAAATGAAAAAGCCCCATATCATTTCCTACCGCTCAGCAATGTCTCCATATGAGAACCTCTACTTAATAAACTTTGATCGAGAGAAGCCTCCCCCCATGGAGGACAGTTCACAAGCACTCAGGAAATTAGTGGGATTATTGGGGCTGGGCATTTGAAGACATAAATGTTTCAGATTTATAAGAAACACATTTCATAATCACTCTGCCTAGCAGTAGTTTGGAAGGGGAGGAGACAGGGCAGCGGCTCCTGAATGAGTATGGGGGGAAGAAGAAAGACTCAACTGTTCTCGAGAAGAAAGACCCGATTGTACTGTGAGGTTCAGAGGGCTTCACTGGGATCACTGGGAAGGAATGGGCTTTGGTCTGGCTGTGGAAACCCGAGTGGCGAGCGCAGGTAGAGCTGGCTGAATTCAAAGAAAAAGCGAGGTGGGGAAATCCTATAAAAAGATCTTGGATGGAAAGACTCCAGCTAGCGTCACTATGGCTTTCCTTTCAGCTGAGTTCCTCAGCTTAAAATGCAGAATCCAAACCAAAACACTGTATCCCAAACTCCCTGCTCTGGTACACGTTCTTGCCTACATGTAGATGTTGCTCTGAAATATGCCACTTTTGGGTTTTGTGGGTAAGGTGGTCTATTTAACTTGGTTTTTCTAAGTGGCCATGGTGTAAGGCAGCAAAGAGAATCACAAACAGAGCAGTGCTGTGAGCTGGTTTGGTCTGCTAGCCTTGAATTGCCTCTGATTTGTTGGTTTTGGGAAAATGATGGTTTTTTTTCCCCCCTCTTTGCCTCTATTCCCTCATCTCTAAGGAAGCACAGGAGACAAAAGTGCCACCAAAAGGCTTGGTGGGTGGGTGGGAAGTGCAGGAAAAGTGCACGCCCTCATCCCCACCGAGCTGTGAAGCTTTCGTACACCATGACACCAAAATGCTCCACAGAATTAGCCAGTGTTGGAAGCTGATGACTGGGAAGAAAGGAACAGACACAGCATTTGGGCAGTGTAACTCTGATTTACACTAATGAGCATGACTTGTGCTCTTTGTTTCCTCCCCCAAACACCAAGGGTTAATATCTTCCTTTTGAAGGACACAGATGCCCTGGGGTTGTGGAAGAGGAGGGGAATGAAATCCTCTCTTGCAATAAGGAGGGGAATCTTGGAGTAACTGCACAAAAAGTGCGTCTCCTTCGTCTGAGTCAGGAAAGAAACCATGCCAAGTCAAGGGGATTTATTTCAAATTCTGGCTCATTTCTGCTCCTATTAACTCTAAACGAAGACCAGCTGGGATCAGCCTGCCTTCCCAAGCACAGGGAGACCAGGCAGAGACTCCACTGCAAGGGGGAATGGCCCCTCGGCTGCCGGAGAGCAACCTCGGTCACTGCAAGAAGTAGTTCCCTGGGGACTGGGAGAGCTCTGTGATTCCCTGAGGGATTCCCAGGGCTCACAGGCAACACTGTTCCACTCTGAAGGTTTCAATGGATTTGGTGAGCTGAGTCACAGAACAGCAGACGACGGGGAAAAAAATCCACACAATAAAATCTCCCAAGCGGCAAAATCCAGCACGCACCTCTCCATAAAACGGGATGTTCAGACTTCCACAGGAGCAGCTGAACCTGGGACCACCAGCGATGCTCAGGGTGTTAAAGCAGAAGAAGAAGAAGAAGATGATTGTGGCTATGGGCAGAGCTGCCCAGGGGTGATGACATTGCTTTGAGAAGGAGAAGGAGAGAGACCCAAGGGGTGCAACCATGAGAGACTCTCGCCCTGACCCTTGCTCCTGCCCTGTTCAAAGCAAAGAGCTTAAGCAGGTTCAGCCACATTCCTGAGCAACATTATGCCCCTTTAATTTTTTATACAAGGCAAATACCGCTTATGGCTTTGCTGGATATTGGTCCACATGAGTAATGATACACTAAGGCTGTTACACAATGACAAGCCACAGCCAAGCACAAGCATCTTCATCTATAGAGGTTCCCAGCACAGGAACTGGACCTCCTGATGTAGCAGCTACTGGAAAGGACAGGCTGCAGGGCAGGAAAAGCGTGTCCTGTTATGTCCCTTCCTCCCGTGCAAAGGGGTGGCTGTGGCTTGGGATGCGGATGGTGCACAAGCCCAGGAAATATGCAGCTCTGCAGCAAAGGGCCCACGCCTTGTGAGGAGCAGAGCTGTCTTACGGAAACATCTGCTGAGATGCATCAGGTCCATGGGTCAATATAGCCCATTCTGAGGCATGGCACAGGAATGGGGCTGGGGACCTCCAGGTTCTCCTCCTTCTCTACCGCCTCTGCCACCGACCCACCAGCCCATCACCCCGGACAAGTCACTTTGCCACTTTGTGCTTCTATTGCTCACACATTATTCAAGGGTAAGATTTGGATTAACATTAATTTTCTAGGTTAAGGATGTGAAGAGCTCGCAGTTACCGATGCCACCCTGCTGGGGCTGTCACAACCCTCCCCTGTGCTCCATCCCTGCCATTGCTCAGTTGGAGGGTAACCCCATGCCCTCCAGTTGAGGGATTTTCAGAAACTCCTTTCAAGTAAGAGCTCCACAGAGAGCCGGTAGACCAGGGCACGAAAAACAGCTTTTCCAGGAAAAACCAGCTCAGCACATTATCAAAAAAAATCATAGACAGCAGAGATTAAAACCAGAAGTGACTCCAGGATTGTTCTTCGGCAGCCTCAGTGTTTTTGGGGAGTTGAATGCCATGTAACTGGTGTGGCGTTGCCAGCTGTTGCTGAGCTCATGTGCTGGGAGTGAATGGCTGGATTCAGCAGCAGCAGAGCGAGGAGCTTTGTTGCAGAAAATCTTTGAATCGTGTTTTCAATGGCAGGAAACAGAAAAGAACAAAGAGCAAGAAAACCACTCTGTGACAATTCCTGCTGTAAGTGATGTTTGGACAACTTGGTAATAGAGCAGCGTGTTGGATGAGACTGAGCTCCTACCCTACCCTGGCACTACAGAGCCCCAAAACCAGCCCCATCTCAGCAGTGACCACAGCGGCCCCCATCTGGAGCGACTCTGCTAGCTCAGAGCAGAAGGTTCATCTTGGCCAGCAAGTCCTCCTTCCACTTTAGGATTGTACTTTGTAGATGATGGAGAAACGAGAACGTGATGGGAAGGATGCTGTCCCATCCAACGCTGTGCCTGTGGAGTGACGTGGCTGAGACCACAGCACTGGAGCCAAGAGCCACAAGTTCACCCAGTGCTCTGTACTGGGCTGGAGAGTGGCTTTGTCCTTTTCAAAGCACTGTGAGTTGCCTCAAAAAACCTTCCCAGATCTCCACCCCAGCCCAGCTCGGTCACTTTACCCTCCTGGAGAGCAAACAAAAGGACTTTGGGCCTTGTCACATCAGAGCAAGGTGATTTACCAGCTCTAAGAGCTTTTTTGGTCTGCTGGTGCACATCTGCATCGCGCAGCAGGGCCGGCACACGCAGCCAGATCTTCTCTGATGTAATTGTTTATGGCGATTTATACCATTGGAGCGTCTGGCTCAAAGCTTTCTGAGTCCTGACGTGGCTTGAATGACAGTGCAGATAGGATTTCAGGTTAAGAAGGAAGTGGAAAAAGAGCTGGGCTCCCAGTTTTGCTGAACAACGAGGGATTTTCTTGTTTCAGAGCATGTTGTATTTCATTACCTACAGGCTCTCCAATTGCTTTCCTGGAACTGTAAAAACCTCTTGCTATCAGATGTCTGCCTTGTATGACAACCAGCACATTACAAAACCCACAGTGCACAGCTTCGGAGAGCAGCTGGAAACCCATCACCTCCCTCCTGCCAACTGGCCTGGGTCTTGCGCACAGCCACTGGCAGACCGGTCGTCCTGCAAGGGAAGGGCTGCAATGCTGTCTTTTCTGTAGGTGAAGAGGAGAAGCAGCGGGCAGGAGCACTTTGGGGGTTTTTTACTCTCAGGAACCACTTGCCTGTGTCCAGGTTGATGGTTGCATATCAGTGACTTCAACCTTTGACTCAACACCCCCTGTTGCAAAGATCAGGATCAACTGGCAGCTGGATCCTTGTGAATGTACATCACTCTCCAACAATGTTGTTTGGGTATTTCAGGCTCTGTGGCACTATCCCCTCATACAATGACAGGTTGGCAAATAAATGAGCTTCTTATTTTGGCAAACCACACTGTGACACGTGGACAGCGATCCAAACCCTTGCCAGGGTTTGACATGCTGTTGTACCTTCCAGTGTCCCCACAAACTGCAGAGACGTATCGTTGTCCTGTTTTCCCCACATGGAAAGTTTGGATCTCCACTGGACAATTCCTGCTCTTGCTCCTCACACCACTGACCTCAGGATCTGCGACTCCAGCCAGTCTCTCTGAACAGAGATGCCCACAGGGTCCCTGGTGCTCTGCCAGGGAAAGATAGCAATGACTTTGTATCAGAGGAAGATGGAAAACACTGGGAGGAGATAATATGTGAGACAGCAGCTCAGGAAAGGTGCAGCTGTGTGTTAGTTCCTGTTTCAGGTGCTCTGATTTCTCTCTTTGGACCAGAGGCTCAACTGGCCCAGACCTCTGCTGAGAGGAACTTGAATTGAACGGAGCAGTGTGAACTTGGACAAAGTGACCAGAAGATAGAGGATACTTGTGTCTCTCAGCTCCAGCTGCCTTGAGTCCTGCCAGCCACAGCTGTGAGACTCAAGGACCATCTCAGTTGCCAGATTTGTATGCTGAAATCCACTGGCTTTGAAACATGTACAGACTACCCCTGGAGACTCGGCTGGGGCCTCCCTGCCGCTTTAGTTTGAGATTTAAAACCGCAGTGGAAATCAGTTTTCAGATCTGTTAATAGTGGAATTGGCTGAGCCAAGTTAAAGCTAATGATCTTTGAAAACTTTGTGGAGCACTGAGGGCAGTTGGTTGTATCAGCATCGGGATGGCTTTCTGGAAAATAAAAGGTCTCTCAGCAAAGCCAGAGATGTCTCTGCTGTAGGGATCGATCGCTGGGTGAACGTCTCTCTCCCGGGTGACCAAGAAGGACAGCACAGATCCTTTACGCTTCCTCCAGCTTTCCCACTGGTGAAGGTGCTCCAGCACATCCCTTCTGCTGCCTCCCAGGGAGCTCTATGACTCTGCAGACCGAAGAACTGCTTAACCTCTTTCCATCCCTTGCCCTGGCCCGTTGCCACATGGTGTGCGAGCTTGTGCGTGCCCTGCCAAGTTCCTCAGCTTCTACCCGCCTGGAAGCTACATGGGGCGCTGCCAGCACCAGGCCTCTGCCCCAGGCCAGTATCTGCAAAATGGGCTGAAAATGTACCAGCAATAAAGGCAAATCCTTTCAGAGCAATCAGGCGCCTCATTTCCTCCAGCTGTCAAGAGGACACTTGATACTGAAATGTCACATTCCTTTAGACATAAGCAAAATAGAGATTAAGACTAAACATATCCTTGGTGTTAAGGAAAAATCTTCAACAAGTGGCGTAGCTGCAGGGACTTGTGATGGAAAGGGTTTTTCCAGAGGCTGTCACTGCTCATGGAGGACATGTCTTCGTGGGTCCCTGCTAGTGCCAAGGCAGAGTACAAACCCAGGGCCAAGCCAAGGTGTGGGAGAAGCTTATCTTTATGCCCATGACTGCAGATGGGCATCAGCTTCCTCAAGTTGATATGAATCTCTTCCCGAAGCAGAAGTTGAGATCCCAGATGGAGCTCAGTTTGTTGGCACAGGTAACTAAACAGATTCTTTTGTGTGTGTCTCTCCCACTAATGGCACAGAAGCATCAACACCTCCTCTGTCCCCTCTGTAGATGGGCAGGGTATCCCAACAATACTGGAGCAGAAGCAAACATTCTTAGCCCAGGGAAAAGTCAGTGGATCCAGGCAGGAATGCAGAGAAGCACAGATATAAGGACTCCTGGCTGTCATGCCAGGAGAGACCAAATGAAGATTCAATGGGTAATGATGAATTTCTCTTTTAAACCATCTAAAATAACTATTAGAAAATGTAACATTATCACATTAGATGTATTATAACCATATGCAACATCTGTAATGTGTAAACAGGCAGTATCTGCAGCACACCCAAACCCAACGTGCCTCTGTGATGCAGGTGCCTCCGTATCTTCCCCAGGCAGTTTCCACACCACCCTGCAAATCCCGGATAGGAGTTTGTCACTGTGTACCTCTGGCATTTAATCTTGCAGGAATACCATCAGGACTTTTCCCTGAGAAGATTTCTGTTATCTTTGTCCAACAGCCTTAAAAACCTCTGTCCATCATGCAGGTTCGTGGTGAGCTGTGCCTGGGGTGGCTTTTGTGGCATGTCTTGCAGAGGATGGGTTGACTTGATAGTCCAGCTTCCAATCCTCAGTGGAAAAGGAGGGGGTTGCAGTTATCCCTAGGGGTTTGCATCTCTGAGCTGTAAACTTTATCTTGGCAGAAATCTAAGGAAGATCCCATTAATATTTGTACATTTTCTTCACGAGAACATAGGATAAAAGTCTTGAAATAAAAATCATAGCATCATAGAATGGTTAGAGTTGGAAGAGACCTTAAAGATAGTTGAGTTCCAACCCCCCTGCCCTGGGCAAGGACACCTCCCACCACACCAGGTTGCTCCAAGCCCCATCCAGCCTGGCCTTCAACCCCTCCAGGGATGGGGCAGCCACAGCTTCTCTGGGCAACCTGTTTCAGTGCCTCACCACCCTCACAGCAAAGAATTTCTTCCTAGTATCTCATCTAAATCTCCCCTCTTCCAATTTAAACCTGTTCCCCCTCATTCTGTCACTCCCCTCCCTGACAAAGAGTCCCTCTCCAGCTCTCCTGGAGCTCCCTTCAGATCCTGGAAGGCTGCTAGAAGGTCTCCCCGGAGCCTTCTCTTCTCCAGGCTGAACAGCCCCAGCTCTTTCAGCCTGTTCTCATAGGAGAGGTGCTCTACCCTCTGAGCATCTTTGTGGCCCTCTGTTGGACCTGTTCCAACAGGTCCATGTCTGGTCCATAAATAGGAAGAGAAAAATGACGTGGACTTCTGTCAGAGGACTTCCATCTTTAAATTACCTCAGTGAGTACAGGAGCACCCACCTATAGATTAGGGAACGGCCAGGTGTTCGGCAGGGCAGGCAGCACTCCGGAGCCTGTGCGGCTCTCAAAGTCTGCTTGAGTTTAGACATAAGGGTATACAAAGGAGCATGTTAAAATAGTAGATGGAAATATAGCACTCTGCAGTTAAAAAAAAAAAACAAAAAACCAAACAAAAAACCAAACAAAAGTGAGTGATTATGAGCAGGAATCTTGGCTCTACTGACGTGGTTTTTTTTAAATAAAACAGAAAACGGCATCATGTTCCCAGGGACATGCTGGCAAACAGCAGGGACACAGTCAAAGAGAATATGTATTTTATATTCTATAACTTAATATGGCTTTTGCATGATTTTAGTATTTTTATTGGTTCTTAAAACACGCACAATATAAACACATGAAGCAGCCAGAAGTCCAGCACACCAAGGGCTGGGGCTGAGGTCGGCTCTCCTGCCATGCCAGCCTGCCTCTGGGAGGCAGTGGGGATACTGGGGACCACCCATCACCCGTGGAATGGTCCCTGTGGGTACAGGGGGCTGTGGCCAAGGATGGAGTTGTTTGGGGCAGAACTACAGCCTTATTCTGCACATTTATGGTGCAGTATTAAGCCATATTTCCACTTTCTAGTCGAGTCAGTACTCACATCCTAACCTCAGCCCAAAAATAACATAAATCTAGACCCTTTGCTGCTTCCATCCCCTCACACTCTTGTCCCTGCTCTCTTTTTAGGCAGCTGCAATGTTACCAAAGGGAAAAACAACATGCTTCAGCATCGAGCATCTGCCCAGTGCTCAGAGGTACCTGCCTGTCCTGCTGCCTCCCTCCCAATTTGGGCAGGGATTTCAGAGCTGCCATCACACTGGGTTAAATCTGGACTACTCATCCCTTCCTCCATGCTGGAGCTGCTTGCACAACTCCTGGAGACATGTGAGGTGGGAGCCAGGGTGTTTCCTGGCTGCTGGAGGAACAAGACTGGTGCTAAAGGTGAGCATGGCCACTCTGGCCAGGCTGGCTCCATCCTGACTCAAGCAGGCATCACTTGGCAGAAAGAGCCTCACGAGTCCATGCTTCTGACAACTTTGATCCACAGCAATAATTACAATGAATTAATCCTGTCATCAAGGTGATAGACTCCACGTGTTGTGAGGAAGGGGCTGACTTGGCTTGCAGGGCAGCCCACTGGAGCACTGGGCAGAGTTATCCTCCATCCAGCACCATCCATGGAGCCCCAGCCCAGACCCTGTCCATCTTCCCTGGCCCCAAAGCTCTCATCTCTAATCCAGAATCATTTTTGCTTTCTATGACACTGACATCAGACCTCCAAGCAAACCAGACACACCCAGGATATTCATTGAGGATTCAGGAATAACTTTCGGCTAATTTCTTCTATTGGTTTTCTATATTTAAGGGGAAACCTTAGAAGGGAAAACCAGAAGCAAGCAATCAATCATCAAACAGAAGTGAGAGAAGGCAAAAGCTGGCCATTTCCAAAGTGCAAGCCAAGGCTGGGGGAAACTCAGCTCCTCACAGACTCTGTACATCCCTCTAGTACCCTGTGAGATGGTCAGTAGAAGCACAGCATCACAATGCCTACAGCCGACCAAAGAAGTGATCCACATCCCAAGCATGTATCCTGATTGAAAGACCAAACCATCACCTGCATGTAGTTTTTCACAAAAATAACGTATTTTACGACAACATTTGCAACGAATCACATCTCAAATGACCTCCTGCCCTAAGCAGTGCTCTGGTTCCCTCCCTCTCAGTCTGCCCCCAGGTCTTCTGCGGCAACATGGAGTGCCCTCTTACAGTAGTATTAATGTCTACAGTAATTACTGCCCTTCTCCAAAAAAACAAAAGATGAAAAAGAAAAAGAAAAAAAGCCTATTTGTTTCTCACTAGGGTGTTAAATGCAATCCAGCCTCCCAGGCACAAGACTGCAAACTTTCTCTTGTCCTCTTGTTGCAAAAGGATCTCGTCTTTTCAGATGAGCCGGTTTGCCTTTTGCAGCCCAGAGCTCAGCGCGTGGCAGCAGTGCCCTGACCCCGGAGCTGGGGAGCACGTGCTGCACCCCTGGGCTCAGCCACTGGGAAGGCTAAAGTCATCTTGGGTGCTGGGATTTAGAAAAGAGCAGGCAGCTGATCCTTTTTGGGCAAGATGCAACTGCTAATTTGGAAACCAGAGTGCAGGTGGCCCTGTGGAGGGTGCAGGAGCCGTGCTGGGGCAATCCCTGTACCCTGCTGATCCAAGATACACACATGGCTACCTGGGGAGGAGAGCGCTAGTTCCTCCAGCAAACCCATGGACCAGCTATGGGGGCGAGCGGGCTGGTTTTGCAGACTCACTCGGACACCTGTGATGCCGGGATATCCAGGAGGCCCTTCTTTTCCCTTCAGTCCTTCGTTGCCTTTTTCTCCTTTCTCTCCTTCCAGGCCTTGCTCTCCTTTGTCTCCCTGTGGAAGAGAGGAGGGTGGGAGCTTTTCATACCCACACAACACACGGGTCACTGTACATGGCTCTTGCAAGGAAAAATCCCACCACATAATTAATATTTCAGGAGTCTGAGAGGAAGAGAGCCTGCAAGCAAAAGGATGAATGAGCATGAGTCATAATACACTTGACATTTAGCAAAATGAGCAAAACCAGGTTTCTTTTTT
This sequence comes from Pedionomus torquatus, assembly GCA_013398155.1. Lineage (NCBI taxonomy): Eukaryota > Metazoa > Chordata > Aves > Charadriiformes > Pedionomidae > Pedionomus > Pedionomus torquatus. The sequence goes on from VZRU01008461.1 coordinate 80,813, forward strand.
TTAAAGTCTCTTGGCTGGAGGAGAAGGAGCTCCCCCATTACACAGGGTAATCTGAACTCCTTTGCTTCTCTGGCAGTAAGGCCTCAACGTCCTACGTGAATGAGACAAGAGCTGAAAGTCTCCCCGACCTCACCCAGAAGCCCTGAGCTCGGGATGCTGAAAGGTTTTTAATAGGATGGGTTTGTCTGGAGCGGTGGCTTGGCTCCTGCTGCCAAATCGGAGTCAGCCCAGGGCTCAAATAAACACTCTGTGAAACAATGTCATCTTGTCCCCGTGAAGGACTTGTGGCCCAAGCAGTGGGTATCATGTCAAATCTCCTACTTATAATTGATGGCACAAAGTTTTATGGAGACAATCAGAGGTGAATTGTGTACCGACAGCAGCACCTACAACTTGTGTAACCAACCGGCCTCCACAGGGTCATTTTCCACCCGCGTTAGTGAGAACTCAGCAACATCTCTCCTGGTTAAACACACGCTCCTGGGGTGAGAAGCGGCTCTTCTGCTGCCCTGAGACACACTCAGGTTGAACAGATCTGGTTTGGTTCAAGAGCTCTTGGGGACAGTTAGCGGTGGCGAGAGAATACAGAAGCCTTGCCTGTCTTTAAGGAAGAGTCTTTTGGTACAACATTTGGAGATAAGCAGAAGTAGAGACACATGGCAAAGAGTTTAACTAGAACGAGGCAATAAACTGCATTGTTGTGGGACCAGCTGCTTTTTCTTTCCATGGAACAAAACTGTTGGCCTGTTTGGAAAGGCCGGCTGTGCAGGGACAGAAATCAGAGCCCTGTTCCAAAGGCAAGGTAGCAAACTCACAGCAGATATAGAGCACAGTGCAAGCCCCAAGCGAGCACATGGGCCTTTGCCAAGAGGAAGGGGATCTGGTTTCTCTACTTGCAAACATTGCTCTGGTCAGTGGTGCATGGGAGAGTGACGGACGATTCTTGATTTCCCCTGCCAGGCCAAGGAATTCCCAGTTAGTTGGAAATTTAATCTGTGAAGGCTCTAATAAAACAGACAAATTGTTGGAAACTAGATTTTGAAGAACTTGACCTTTTTGGAGATCTGATCAGATGCCAAAAGTGTGGGTAGAGAAGCGAAACAGGAGGAGTCTGCTATGTGTGCTTGTAGAAATAAGTCCTTAGAGACAGAAGGGCAGAGGCTTATTGCACAGAGGACCCAATAACCCCTTTGGCTTCGGTCTCATCCTGGGCCTGAGTGCACAGAGATGTGTATGACAGCTGAAATATGCCACTAGAATGAGGTTTACCTTGACACCGTCTGGCCCGGGTGGCCCGCTGTCCCCTTCCAGCCCCGATTCTCCCTGCAAGACAAAAGGAAGCACCATAAGGCTGTGCCCCAAACCACCTTTTCCCCATGCTTTTGGCAGCTGATGCGGGGCAGCAGCCACAGGAGCCCAGCCCTGCTCTTTGACACAAGTCCTGTCTCATACCCTAATGATGAACAAGCCTTTCCCGGAGCAAGAACAGGAATTCACCCTCTTCTGAGTCATAGTTTCTCCTCCACAGACCCCACTGCTGGCCTGTGGGAAGATCTCCTTCCCTGGGTTGAAAAAGGGGACTCAGTCTGTATTTGTTTAACCTGGGACTTCCCTATCCCGCTCCAACAACCGACCTTAGTCCTGAGAAGGGACAAGAGCCACTGCCAGCTTCAATCCATGCATTCATCCTGTCCCTGGCTCCCTCCCACATGTGCATAGTGCAGCCAGTGTTTCCCTCCTTAATGCCTGCCTTCTGCTCCAGCGTCTCCCCGCTCCGTGTGGACGGCACCCTCCCGGCTGAGGAACAGGATGGGTCTGTTCCCACACTGCCCCTTTCATATACGAGGTTGTCACAGCCATTTGCAAAACGGCACCGTAGCACCGGAGAGGCTCGGGTAAGCTGGTGAGCTCAAGCTGACAGGCGCTGGGAGGAAGGCGTTTCCACCACCCACAAGAAGGCACAAGGGCCATAAAGGTTACGGGATGCCCAGGGCAGGGTCTGTCTGCCCAGGGAACAGAGCCTCTGAGGAACTGGTACAACAGAGAAGTTCTACCAGAAGGTGACCATACTTACTCTTTGGCCAATGAGGCCTTGCTCTCCAGGGACTCCCAGCTGGCCAGGATCACCCTACAAAGATGGAACCACAGACACAGAGAGAAGCTGTTTACTGATGGCACTGAGTGGACACAAAACACTTCCCATTGCAGCCTTCATTTTGACTTTTTGTTTCCTTCTCCCACACAAACTCCTTCACTTCAGGAGAAGAACCTGAATCTTTGATGGCACCAAAATGTATGAACTGAAAGTGCCTGGAGCTGGCAAACAAACGGGTCTTGGCGACAGGCTGCAAGGTTGGACAAGGTTGTACAATGGCCACGTGTGACCATTCAAACTAACTGATCTGCAAGAAAGAGAGCTCCAAAAAGGCAGAGGCAGAAGAGTAAAAAGGCTTGACTTCTCCTTGTATCTGTCCCACAGCAAACTGATCAGCAAGTGATGACTGCCCAGAGCAACCCCAGATGGTCTCAGCACCTCCCAGCTTCAGAGGAGCAGTGTAGAACTCTCACTCTCTGACCCCCCCAGCAAGGACGTGTTGCACTGACGGGTTAAAGGGGTGTTTGTGCAAAGCATCGTGTCTCGTTCCCGAGGAGGGCAGCCAGGAGCACGGGAGCTCAAACACTTGTGCAGTATCAGGACGCCAAAGACACGGTAGCTCCAGTGAAGTGTCAGAAGATTTGCCAAGGAAAACATGGCAAAGGATGGGGCTGGGGGTGGGGAGTGAAGAACAGCAAAGAGGAAATTGCATTTAATCCCCACACAGAGGCTGTTCAAAAGCTCTCCACACAGGAGCGAACCTTCAAACCAAGCGGAAAGGGGGTTAGGATAAAATAAAACCCCCTCTGAGCTGCTCAGCACAGGGATCTTATTCAAACAAAGAGATGGTTTTTATAGGCCTTTCCATGGGGACAAGAAGGTGCATTCATGGCTCTGGAGCAGAGCACCCTTCCCCCATAACCATCAGAGGAGTACAGTCCCCACAGAGCTGAGGCTTGGAAACTGGCAGGACCTAGTCTGAGGGTATCTTAAAGTTTGGGACCTTCCTAAGGCTCTTGTTGTTTCAGATTAGAAGCTGCCTGGATCTCTGGGTAGTCTCAAAGACTCCCTTTTCCACTTGGGTTTTGGATCTGCAAAAGACCTGAGCTTCATTTCCAAGGCACTTCATGGGCAGAAGACCCCTGGGATGGTGCTTCTCCCCAGCACTGGCAGCCTCCTTTTGGGGATGGGGCTCAGGAATTTGTAACCAAGGGCTTAAAGTTAATCTGATTTTAGTTTTTAAACTTGATCTTTTGTTGAATATGCTGTCTGCTTTGGCTGCTGGAGGGTGAACCTGCAACACCAGCCAGTCCTGCAGGAGCACATGTTGCTATTATCTCCCTGGTCTGACAGAGAAATTACACTAAAGGGCTTTTCTTACCTTCATGCCAGGTTCACCTGCAAGGCCAGGTTGTCCCACTGAGCCAGGCGGTCCCTGGGAAAAAAAAAAAATATAATGAAAAAACCCATTGTAACTAAGCAGAAAGCAAGATCAAAGACATAATTCTTTTAGCAGAGCCCTCCTGGGACAGAGGAGCCCTGGTTGCAATGTAATTACCTCCCTGGAGCTGGCTCAGGGCACGCAGCATCAAAGAGGCCCGGTGCCCCCGTCTGCCTGGCTCCTGGGAGGGCTCTGCTCATCTCTCACGCTTCCCCTCTCCCCAGCCCTGCAAGCAGCCCCCCAACCTCCTCTGAAGCCCTTTCACAAGGATCCAACAGGTTGGCTGATACAATGGATAAGAAAAATGCTCAGCTGTGCTCTTGCTCCTTGCTTTCTGCAGCCCCCATTCTCTGTTGCTGCTGCTGTGAGCCTGTTCTTGGTGCCACCAGTCTCGTTTCACTTAGAGTTAAGTGTTAAGGCAGCCACAGGTTTTGCAGGTGCAGGGAATTGCCCCAGATGACACAGATTCCAACTGAGCCATTGGCCCCATGGTCCCAGAGAAGCAGGGGCACCACGGTGCTGCCAGCTCCAGGACAGCGAAAGGGAGCCAAGAACAGCATGGTTACACCAAACCCTTCAGCACAAACCTTGGCCGGATCAGCCTGGACATCCATCACCCACTTTCTCTGCCTGTAATGGGCTAGTAAACATCCTAATGGCAGCAACTGGTCTCAGACAAAGAAATCCACTGCCCAGGGCTGTCCCAGGGTGTATGAGCTGAAAGAAAGGGCCTGGCAGATGAGATAACGTGGCCCTGTCCGAGCATAGACTTTGGTAGAGGGGCTTGGCATCCCTCAGAGAGCCAAAAACGAGTGCCCGACTTGGAAAACTATGGGAAGTAAGATAAAAAGAGGGAAGATGAAAGAATGGCCTTGCAAAGTGTTGCTTGGTGTCCAGCTGCGCTGTGCAGGCTTGCCACAGAGGGGGCACGTTCATTAGATACATTTGGTACCAAGATTAATCAGGAGCTTTAATCTTTGTACATTTGCTAGGACCTCTGGGGAGCCTGGGGATGAGAGTCTGTAAAACAAGGCCAAAGATGGGACAGCAAAGCTTGTCTTTAAAGGATTTGAGCGGTTTATTTACTTATGATATTTGTTTTCTGGATGACAATCTCCCTTCTCTTTGCAGTTAGGAATAAAGGAAAAAAAGAGCACATAGTCAAGGGAGCTCTCTGCTGCCCAGGGAATAAAGCCAGTTCCTTGCTTGCTGAAATGCATTCAAGGGGAGGAGGGAGCTGGGCGCATGTTGGGTTTACGAACAAATGGTCAAGTCACGCAATGAGAAAATTCAAGCTCCAATGAAAGCAAAAATCCTGCTTTGGTTTCTCCAGAGGTGCCAGCGCAGAGAAAGACTCCTGGAAGAGTCACAGCTTTGAATAAAGCTCTGTACTTTCTTGGTTGGCAACGTCCAGAGTGGCTCGGTAGCAGCTTTCCAGCTCCCCAGTGTGGTTTACCACGCTGAGAGCTCACTCCATCCAGTCTAGCAGCCATGAGAATGGAAACTTTCATGACTCATGTACTTCTCAGTAGACTGCATTAAAAGCCACCTTCACTGCTGTTTTTACAACCAAGCGAAACATCCCGTCTATATTACAGCTCGGGACCTATGGAAAGGAGCTACCAAAGGGAAATGGCACATCTGGTATAAACAGCCAAGTCTATAATACTTCAAGGGGAGTGAAATCAAGCCAAGACTGCAGACAAGTTAGAAGGAAACCATGGAGGCACCTCCTGCCCTCCATTGGGGCACTGTTTGGCAGCTGCTGCTGCTTTGGTTATGGTGTGTTTGTGCCACTGCTTCATGGCAACAGCAACCCAAAAGCAGAGACAGCAGCAAAGGCATTACTCTGAGCTTCCTCCACTGGCTGCAGGGCTGGGACAGCCACAGCCATCCAGGTGGGCTGACAAAACCCCGTCTTGTCAGCAATGGCACCAGTGAGGAAGAAAGAAAAGACCAGTTTCCAGTCTGAATTGTAACTGTATTTGGTCCCTGACTCTGCACCCTGGTGCAGGAAGGTGGTCCCTGGTGTGGTTGCATCTGGGACATGCTTGATAGTGTGGTCAGCTTGGGAATGTTTCTCTTGTGAAGATGGGTCTCCACATCTACCAACTGGGTGGCTACAGGTGGTGATGAAAATGATGCTTGGATTTTTGATTTTTACCGTTTGCTTTGGAAGTTGACTTTCAGACCTGAGGGAAATCCTTCCTGCTTGTGCCCCACGGGTAGAAGGATGTGTCTCTGCACATTTACTCCTCCCTCAGTCCTGCTATTCCTGATGCAAAGTGGAAACCAATAGGAGCAGGGATCAGACCTACCTTATGCCCGATTTCTCCCAAAGGCCCAATTGGCCCCTGTGGTCCTTGTGGACCCTGAAAAACACAGACAGAAGGCTCTTTTCATACAACTGTTTTCATTTCTGAAGGGCCATCACTTCAGTGATGATAAAATACCAGCTCCCTCCCACATCATGGTGAGCTACATGTCTTGAGGTCTGTGTCTTCACCTGTCACCTCCCAGTGCCTTCCCCAAAGCTCTGGGCTCGGTTCTGACACCGTCAGCCTCCCCCTGGGTCCTCCTTCAGCTCTGCCACCCAGCCCAACTCCTTCTGTTTCATCTGACCCTGTCCCAGACCCAACCTTGCTTTTCTTTCCGCCTTTCCCTTCTGAAATCCAGCCCAGGCTTCTATCCTACACTCTCCCTGGTTGTTCCATGGCTCCCTTTTGCTTTCCAAGGGTCTGACCTTGTCTTTCCTCATGCCTCTTAGGACTCTAGCCAAATCTTTCACGTCTCTGACCACGCTGGAGTTGGCAAGGACAGAGAAGCTGGGAATGGGAAAGAGAGGTGGGGAACAGACAAAGAAAGAAACGAAGTGTCTGTGTGTGTGCAAAGGAAGACAGATGAAGAGAGAGTGATAAGACACTTGCCGGGTCGCCTGGAGCCCCTTTTGCTCCTGGAGGTCCAGAAGGTCCTTGGATACCCTAGAAAAATTAAAACCACAGAGGTCAGCTCCAACCCCATACCAATCTTTCACGCCTCTCAGCAGTAACATGCACCTCAAACACTCCAGTAAAAGGAGTGGAGAGGTGGCCCCATAAGTGTGAGACACTGGCCAGGTTCTCTCTCCTTTACCAGGATCCAAAACTTACGGATTTGAATGCAAGTGGGATTATGACAGGAAGCACAAGGGATGGACACTTACTGGGAAGCCACGTGCTCCTGTCTCCCCAGTCTCGCCCATCTTCCCCTGTGAACACATGGTTACAGCAATCAGCAGCTGGCAATGTGCTGAGACCCCTGTGACACTTTGGCCAGGAGAAGCTGCAGCTCCCCAGACACTGTATGTGTAGGGATCCCCATGGGGACTGACACCATGCCCGGTTAGGCAGGCAGTGGCTCTCACAGAGGACATACCTGCAGCCCATCTGGCCCCAGCTTGCCTGGCTCCCCTGGTCGGCCCTGCAAAGCAAGAAGACACATTGGCGGGAGCATAATCTATTGGAGATGGTCTTCTATCACAGCTCACCTGCTCTTGCATTTTTGGGCATCAAATATCCCCTTCAGTTCCCTTAAGCTCTTGAGAGGCCAAATACCCGGCACGCTGCCCCCCCCCGAGTCAGCAGGGAGTGTGGGCAAGGGCTGCAGGACCTCAGGTTTTTTGAGCAAACCCTGCTTTGGAGGAAACTGGGATTCTCAGGAGACTCAGCAAAGTCCTGCCTGGCAGGGCATGAGATCAGGGAGAGTCCCCATCCCAATTGCGTTCACAGCACCATGGGGCTCTAAGTGATAGGACGAGGGTCCAGCTTTGCCACGCTGCTCTCACATCAGGCTGCTAAAGGGACAAACTCTCCCCCACACCCCTCAGAGTGTGGAGCAGGCTCACCTTGGATGAGGTTCTGCTCAGGCAGGGTATCTGCCAGGCCCTCTTTGCATTAAGCACCTCCTCCTGCCTTTTGGTTTTTTTCTGTCCTGATCTAATTAACATGAAGTGCATCAGAACAGATACATATTCCCTTAGGTCATATTTTAGCAGTCATGTTAAACTGCTCTAATTTTTCTGCTACGTTCAGGTGTAACAGCCGAGTGCACTCACTGCCAGTTAAACCTAATCCCATTCCTGCGAGGGACCCTATTATTTTAGCAGAAGTGTATGGATTGACTCTGTATCCAGGGTCTCAAATCATAGGTGCAACAGTCCTGATGCCTGAATTGAACAGATTTTACCTCAGTTGAATGAAAGACTCATCCCTGCTGGTTGATCCTCATGGAGCGATTGAACATCACCTGTTCCTGGAGGAGAACATGACCCTGATCCTTCCCACAGCACTTCACAGCACAGCTAAGAGCAGCCTTGGCCAATGTGGCCACCCATTGGCACTCACCTTAACACCTCGTGACCCTGGCTCGCCTACTGGTCCATCAGGCCCTCTGGCACCCTGGAAACAGGCAAAAATAAGAACACAAAGCGTATGTCTCACTGGAAAAAATAGCAGTCACTCTAGTTTTAGCCACCAGGAAAATTCATGAGATCAGTCCTGGCTAAGCCAACTTATACCTGGTTGGGTTGAGCAACTCAACAGATCCCTTTCTGCATTTCATTGCTTCATTTCTCACCATTTACCAGCACGTGGCACCAAAACACTTTTTATTCTTATAAAACCAACTACCAGCCACAAATCAAAGCCAGAGGAGAAAGGCAGGCTGGATTCAGACAACGGGTACCAGGGTTTTGCAACACATGGGCTTGCAGTTCTAGCCTATTGATATCAAACCTCTTCCCTTCCTCAAAACCCTGCTTTTCCAACCGCCCCCACCCTTAACCCTGGACATACAACACTGTCTGATGATTGCAATCAGGGCAATATAGCTACAAAACATGCAGAGGCACACAAGTCCCCATCACATAGTACCTTCACATCTGTCCTGGGCCCCAAACTGCTCCCAAAGAGCAGGGTCTATTTGCTGGCAGCTGAACCCCAAGCCTTCAGTTACAGTTACCTGCTATTTAAAGAACTGGCTGCTGTCAGGCATCAGGCAGGTGCTCATACATATGGATGCTGGGAGGAGCGCAGCCAGCAGTGCCGGCTTTGGCACGTCTGGTCCTGCACCCAGCATCTGCTCCTGGGCATGGAGGAGGCATGAGGACCTCAGGAGGTGTATGGGACACGCTCATGGAACATACGAGAGCCCAGACAGCCAGACATCCTGGTAGCTATTAGCTAAAATTTTACAGTTCAAGGTAGGGCCTGGACATCCTCAAGGAAGAAATGTCCATCTTCGTCCAGCGGGTGCCAGGCCAGGAGAGCACCGGTCTCAAAGAGGAGACAATTGAGATCTAGCTTTCAAGCTGAACTCAGAAGAGCTGAACGCGCAGCTCTCTGCACTGTCTGAACCCCAGAAACCAGTGTGTCACACTGACAGAGAATAAACAGAGCCATGGGCTGGGAAAATAAAACAGTAAAAAAAAGGGGTGTATTAAGAGACTCTATTAATGCACTTCATGTCCATAACCAGGCCGGGAGCTCAGTTGGGACTCTTAGGCGTTACTGCAATATAAATAATAAATAAAAACACAGAGTGGTGCTAGAATGTAGTGGCAAGAGGAATCCTGAGAGCGGGCCAGTGCGGAAATAGAGAAAACAGGAGCCAACGTGCTTAATCAGGATGCAAACCCAGTGCCAAAAGTAATAACAGGGCTAGGGAGCCAACGCGTTAGAAAAGCAACCCCAGTGTGACAGGCAGGAGAGAGAGGCTCACAAAGAAAGGCAGTGTAACAGCAGAAGATGCACAGGAAATTTAGCCAAATTACTACAGCAGACAAACATTGTCAATATAAAATAATGCAAAAGCTTCTACTGTGCTTGGCAGGACCCTGTGCTGCTGAGTGTACCAGAGATTAAATAACCAAGCGCCCGTATTGCACAGCAGCAAGACAGAGCTCTAAAGAACGCTCAGCCTGGTCCCCGGGACAGACGGACAGCGAAGGACTCTGCACCAGATGGGGACCCCACAACCAAAGGGGGTGGTTCACAGGTTGGTGCTTTGCTGTGCTAACGTAACGGCAGCTCTCGCCAGCCCTGGACCACAAGTGCCCGAGCTCATGCTGGCCACTAGACCAGAGAGCCGCAAAACAACAAAGGTTTTATTAATCCATGTCCCCATTAACCTCAAAGCACAGTGACATAAACCAGAAGGTCATTTAAAGGCAGGGATACTGACAGCTGAAGTCAGACAGCGCTGTAGGTTGGAGCAGTGGGAGAGCTGGGCTTGAAGGCATCTGGGGAGCTGTGTAGGGTGATGGGGACACCCAGAAACCCAGGAAAATACGTAGACCTGCCCTGGGCTGGGTGCTGGGCTGTCCAGAGGGAAGGGAGGCGTCAGCATGTGCGTGGCACTGGCACCCTGGGAAATCCACCCAACTTCCCATCCTCCCTGGAAAACGAGCTGTTCCCCTCCTCTTTGAGCAGCCATTCAGTTATTTTGCATAATTACATCTTTACTACCTGAGACAATAGGTAGTAAAGCAGTTAACAGCAACTTCCCTGCTTCTGAAGAAGTGCTGAGGGGAATGATTCAGTAGCTCAGCCCTGGTGTTAGAGGAGGGAGCAGTGATCAGAGGCAAGTACGACAAGGAAAAAGCAGTGATGACCAAGAGGTCTCCATTCCAGGACAGATGCTGCTGGGGAAGGAAAGTGGGATGCATCTGTCCCCTCCAGACCCATCTTCTGTAGCCTGTCCTGCCCTATCCAGCTCCTTTGCCAGTGCTGGGCTGTACTGAGCTGGGTAGAAGCTGTTGGGTGCCCTCAGCCCTTGCTCGGTGCTGCAGCATGGGCAGCGATGGCTGTGGTTTGGCTGGGGAAGTGTTTACAGTATCCTCGTTTCTTCCAGCAGAGCCCTGTCACCAGCAGCACAGGATCTGCCAGGGCAATCTCACTTCACAGCAGTCACCTGCCTAATCCCATCACAGCACATTTCATCGGCATCTGACCTAAAGAAAGAGAAAGTGACCCTGTATTCGCAAATGCATGTGGCAAGCTTCATCTTCTCCAGTCTCCTGGGCTGAAACCCGGGATAAAGGCTTCCCCTAATTCACCCTGACAGGAAAGGCTACATTTAGTCAATTAGTTAAATCTTTAAAACACTCTTTTACTGACAACGCCGGTTAGAGATGAGTGAGTGAGGTCCTGGCAGCTCTCCAGGGAGCATCCCATGCCAAACACCATGAGGCACAGCACGGTGCCTTTCCCCTCCAGACCTGCCTTGGCCTCATGGGCAGAGCTAAGCACGGCTCCCCTTGGCCCCTCAGTGCTTCAAAAATCACTGAACAGCCAGGAATGCCCACCCTAAGAATGGCAGAGCAGAAGCACCAGGGTGAGCATGTAGAGAGGGACCTCAGGGAATAATCTCCTAAGGGCATATGAAGCATGGACCCATCCTTAAAAATGAGGGTGCATTGACAGGCGCGGATTTATCAACCTTGTCAGCATCTCTAGGAGCCCATGAAACAGAGAAGGAAGCTTCTCTTTAGTCTGTGTCAGTATTTATATGGCAGCACACAGGAGAGGTCCTGCTGGGCCAAGGCTGTACAAACAGTTCAAGCTCCAAGTAGCTTTACAATGTAAACAGGAAAAAGAAATAGGAGGGTTAAATTGAGATCTGTCCACTCCGCTGCACACGGGCAGCCAAGGCACAAGGAGATACGGGCTTATGGCTGGTGGAGCACTTGAAAACCTGGTCAATCGTTTCACTGAAGCCAGGGTGACAAAAAGGCATTGCCATGTCCATCTCAAAGCAGCTCAGCCAAGGTCACCTGGGGAGTTGTAGCACAGGGATGTGCCTGGGCAGCCTCCCTGAAGCACATGAGCCACAAGACCAAGTGTTGTCACTCATGGCTACCTCAACAGACGAATTTCTCCTTTTCGTTATGTTATCAGGAAAGAGGAGCCGAACTGGCACGGAGTAGGGAATTACAGCTCTGAGACCTCGTGTCAAATGCTGATGCTCCAGTTAAGTCACACCTGCACTGAAGTCCTGGATCTTGGCAGGCAACAAAATACACAGGGCTGGGCAGAGCCCATCTCTTTTTAAATTCTAGTTTCAATGTCTCGTGTGGACACGTTTCCCACTGTAATCCCTGTTTAGGTGCCCACGGAGCTATATAGTAGATAGGCAGCAGTGAGTCCTTGCAAGTCACACCTGCAGTCACATCCTGCTCCCTGTAATCATGAGCTTCGTTAAACGTAGGCTCCAGTAACGGTGGCAGAGCAGGTTGTAGAGCTGCTGGATCAGTGAGTCCACAGGCCAGGACAGCACACCTCAGGGACGGGCAACACTCAGCAATCAATATCAGCAATCCCAGGCAAAGAAAAGTTCTGTGATGTTGGCTAAATATTGTGGTTGTGGATGCCCCATCCCTGGAAGTATTTAAGGCCAGGCTTGATAGGGCTTTGAGCAACCTGGTCTAGTGGGAGGTGTCCCTGCCCATGGCAGGGGGGTTGGAACACGATGATCTTCAAGGTCCTTTCCAACTCTAACCATTCTATGATTCTATGAAATATGAACATGGTCCGCTCACAAATGCAGGGGAATTTAGCTCCAGGCTTTGCAGCTCAGGTTCATTATTAGTCCGTGTGAGCCAAGAGAGGTACCTCCTGCTCCTAGAGGAGAGACCAACAGAGCTAAATACTCAACAAGGTGTTTCTGCAAAGCAGAAAGTGCATTTCCCCCTGTTCAAACTGATACTCAGAGCTCAACAAGGTGTTTCTGCAAAGCAGAAAGTGCATTTCCCCCTGTTCAAACTGATACTCAGAGCTCAAAGGGAGACAGAAACCAGCCTCTGAACAGCAGAAGCACGAACAATACTTCAGTAGCTCCTTTCCAGAAGTCCAGAGCTTCTTCCTTATTCCTTTATCCAAATATTGATGTTTCACTATTGCACTCTGGCCAAATGAAAAGCAAGCAGATGCCTTGACCGAAGCTGAAGAGAGACATTGCTGGCCATAGATCTGTTGCTAACTTTTCCTCAAATGCTTCTAAAGCTTTTTCAGCCAACTAGAAACATCTCTGGGAGCAAAACAATATACCTCTGCTTTTTCTCCATGAACAACTTCTGAGCTGGGCCCAGAAAAACCAGCTATTTTCAGGTTTGCTTAGATAACACCACTTTGTAAATTCCTAGCCTTTATGAATTCCTGCAGGCAGTGATGCTGTGAAGCCTCGTGTCCGTGTGGCAGAGCGAGCAGTCCCCACCCGGGCCGAGCGCTGGGAGAGCAGCTCCACACACCTTATCTCACCTTCACAGGCTTCACCTGGGCAACAGCTAACACAGGAGCTTGATGGATGAATGAATGAATGAATGAATGGCACAGTGGAAAAGAGAAATAAGCTTTGGGATTTGAAAAGTTCCTCTGGCCTGAGCCAGTACCCAGCATCCCCTCCAGTGAGAGGATAAAATGCCAGAAATATCGACGGACACCTCAGCCAGAAGAACGGGTGAAGGTAAGTCACTTCACAGCAGGAGTTCACGTGCAGCTTTACGATTTGAGTTGCAAAGTCATGGCCGCAGTTGTTATCTAGTCTTTTGTAGAGATTCTCAGTCAATATCTGGGCATTTTAACATTGATATCCTTGATAAAGGGTGCTGGAGACCACACACTTCCCTGCTGTGAGGAGCTGATAAATTCAACAGCACATTTCTGTTGAAGTGCGACAGGGTGAGGGACTCGCTGAATCAGCTGCCTCTACATTCAAACCTTGATTTGGTTGAATAATTAGGCTTAAACACGTGCATAGCTGTCACTAGCTGAATGTTAAGCACGTGTCTAAGTGCAAGACCGAGGACAGATGCAGGGCAATCAGCCTGGGCTCTCACGTCCACGTTTCTTGTCCTTAGGGAAGAGGACAGGGGAAACCGTGGAAGATTGTTTGGTATCAATCTGATGGGCTAAACAAAGACTTGGGAAGGAACAACAGCCCTGTCACGACTAAAAAGGAGGTTACAATTTAAAAAGAATTTTCTTTTTAAAATTTGTACTTCTATTTTCAAAACATAAAAGCTATCGCAACATCAACACAGATCCCCAAAAGTTGCCATTGTTCTTTCCAATCAAAACCATATTTGCTATTTATATTTCCTTCAAGAGCAAAATTACTTTAATGAAGTATTCACAAACAGAGCTCATGGAATCCACAAACATCTGGCGGAGGCTGCATTCATGTTCCTACTCTGAATTGAATTCATGTCCCTTTTGTAAACTAGGATAGACAGAGGGTAATGTCTGAAATTACAATTGGGGGATCATTTCCCCATCCTGAGAAAACCGAAAGCCAGAATAGCAGGACAAACTAAGGAAACAAAGAATACTATGTGTCTGGAATATCTTCTGGGAGTATGAAAAGAAGGGAAACATGAGAGAGAGAGATATACGAAACAGAAATCCTGCAGGCAGGAGATCTGCTGGTCCTTACAACACCTAATTTCCAACACCACATTCCCTGAAATCTGTAGGATTTCAGAGCAAAGCCCAAGCTCCTCCTCTCTGCTGGGGATCTGTCCCCAGGATGTCTGTCTGCCTCATAAATTCTGTACAAATTGTATCACTGTGGTGCTCAAAGGCAGCAAATCTCCACCACACCACAGCCCAGCAGTGGGTGTTGAAGGCAGGATCAGCGCAGTGCACCACCAGCAGATCCAGACGCTCAGCTCACCCCTTGACCGTACTGGTGTCCTTAGGACAACATTAAGACCTTAATGCACTCTCTCCTCCAGGCACTGCCTCCTGTTCTAATTCTACGTTTTGCAGTTCCTAGAGTGACTTTTTGCAGGGCCCTGTAGCCAGCCAGGACAGAGCCACTGCTGCATTTCTGGTTTTCAAGGCTGGGATGCACTTTGAAGTCTGGGCTTCCTCAGTGGAGAAATGTCCAGGGGGAAGAACTGGCACAGGGTCTGCCAGACTCAACATCTGAAGAGGAAATGCAACCCGAGGCCATGAAGCTGAATGTCTCTACCATGCAGTACGTCATCTTGAGAATGGATGGCGCTGGCGGCAGTTGATGTCCTGCAGGATTTCTTTCTCCTTGGGGTTTGGCACCCTCTCTCTGGATCTACCTACACCCAACAGCAGGTCCCTGCTGTGCTGGCCAATCTCCTTTCTGAGAAGCTGAATCCAGCTTTGCTCTTGGTTTTGCTTCATGTGATAATAAATATCCCCTGTGTCATTCCTGACAGTACGAATGGAGCTGGAAACAGCCCGGTCAGCTTTACTCTCCTTGTGGCTTGAGGACTTTAGGCCAATGCAGAAGTAAGAAGCCGAAGAAGATTTATGTGAGCGAATCTTGCACAACTCAAGAGCCAAACCCACAGCTGCACGCGACTGCCTGCTGTGGGGAGAGGCTGGGAGCCAGGGGATGCGGCTGGCAGTCCCAGCTGGCAGCTGGGGAAAGGCAGCCCTGGGACTCCTTCCCTGTCACAGAGGACGTCGAAGGCACTGGCAGAAATGTCTGACCCCCTTGGAGGACCCACCACTTCAAGAGCCTGCAGTTGGCAGCCTGCATCCATTCAGAAGCAGTTTTCCATTCACCTCTGAGCTGTAGTTTTACCTTGAGATATTTTCTGCCATCCATTTAAAGCCTCCTGTGAAAGTGCCTCCAGTGTCTCATCCGTCAGGATCACGGACGTCCCGGACAGCTTGGTTAATTACTGCTATGTAGCACAGAGAAACCTCGCTCCCCAGGGGACCCTCCTCCTGGAGTGGAGCTGGGGAATGAGATCCATGGACCTTCCCACCAAAGAGAGGAACAGCAAGAAGCTGATTTTCTCAGCCACAAGTTAACAGCTGAACCCTGATATGGATCTGTGGGGCTTGGTGTCCTTCTAGCTCTGCTTTTAAAGCTTCAAGCAGCACCAGAGTACAGAATTCTGTGGTTCTTGTGCTTTCTAGCTGGTTACTCCATTTCAGTTTGCCAGTCCCATCTATTCAAAGCGAGTGTTAGCTCTGGTGTAGGGAAACACATGCAGTCCTTGGCTGTCCTGAATTCCGCCAGCAGGAGTTGCAATAGAAACACAGACTGGGGGTGGGTAAAATGTATAGTTTACTCCAGCCTGCATCTTTGAAAATGAAACATGGAAACAGATATCATAAGGTCCTTGGAGGAAGAAATGCAAAATATGTTGCTGGGGCCATCAGCAGAACCCATGTGTGCATGCTATTAGGACTTTGTAAAGCAGCTGGACAAGGAAAAACAACCCAAAGCAGGGATGCTCCTGCAATCAATGTCCCCTTGAAGAAGAAGAAAGATTGAGGAGCTCAGTGGGACATGGACTGGATGTCACAGGCAGGAAAACAAGCAGCTATGGCAGGTCTAGAGGTCATTCTGTTGTCGGCTGTCACCCAAACAGCAGGAATGTGAATGGACACAGAGCACTGCTGAAATATTTGTGCATAAAAGGTGCTTGTATATACATCACTTGCATTTGCATCACTGATAAGACCTGCTGCAATGACCGCAGCCTTCACGCACAGCAAAAACATGGTGCTACCCCAACTGCTGCTCATCTTAACACCCCCAAACCAATCCACCAAGTCACTTTTCCAATAGCTGAAAGAGGAGAGGGCAAAAAGCTTGTGGAAGGTGCTTACCCTGCGGCCTTTCATCCCTCTTATCCCTGGCACACCACGGACTCCTGCTGGACCCTAGAAGGGGAAAAGGGGAACAGCATGAAGATGGAGGAGGAGACAGGCAGTGGCTGTTGCTAAGAGCCCACATCCCTACATCATCTCCAGGGGCCTCAGACACAGACCCCTGACCAGCAGGTTGGTTCATTAAACTCTTGCCAAAGACATTACCATATTTACTTGTCTATAAATGGTCTTCTTTTTTTTAACTCACAGATTGTCTTTGGATTATGAGTATTTAGGATGCCAAGGATCCTGGCTGAGGTTCGTACACTTAAATATCTGCAGCCTGTTGTTTGTGTGAGTGGTGTGATTTGAAGTCGAACATCCAGAATTCCCTCCAAAGTTATTAAAAGCAGCTGTTTCTCAGTATCTGTACAAAAGTAATAATACCCAGGATCTGTTTTTCGGTTGTCCAAATACAAAATCAGACACCTCATCTTAAGTATCCAAGTCTGACCTTTTCAGCCAAATGCTGATTTTATCTTCAAGTGACTGTTGCCCTGTTAGTGCTGCATAAATATTCATACTGGCAGACAGATGCTAATTTCATTTGGACTGTTGGTGTTGTGGATGTGATCCTGCTCTTCTTACAAAAGGGTTCAGCAAAAGGGTTCAGGTTTTCTTTTAACCTGGATTTGTACACACTCAATTCATTAACGAGCACAAGGGAAAGCAGAAGAAAATTAAACAGCTTCCCCTCCTCCCTGTTACAGTATTTATCAGCTTCAAAAATTAAAGGATATGTTCAATTAACAGGACTTACTTCTGTATTACAACTTTAAAACCCCGTATTTGAAGTTAATGCCTTTCTACTGTCAGAAAAAAAACCCCAAAACCTCAAAATGACACATTCCATTCTGACTCTCTCAAACATTCCACATCAAGTTTTGCTATTTATGTATTAATAGTTTTTACCAACTGTCAACCCTGCAAACTCCAATAAGGATTAGGACAGATTTGGACTGTGATCTTCCTACTGCTTGTACCACTGCCACTAATAAAGATTTTGCTTTTTGGAACAGAGGTATCTTTCTGCATGGCCTGTAAGTTCAGAAAACAAATGCTTAGCTGTTCTCACTCAAGATGGAAAAGTTAGTTGACTGTAACTATATTTGTAATCCCAGTAAATCTGGGTTTTGCTAGTGAGGTCAGTGGTGACTGGCACAGACAAGCAGTAGATATGTCAGATGTCTGTTTTATAGAGATTTTTTATGATAAACACATACTGAAATGAAATTCTTTGTTGTTATTTGGCATATCCTCCTGGAAGTCTCAGCCTAGCCCAAATAGCTTAGTAAAATACAAGCATAGAAACATTCGTTGTGATGGCAAAATGTTGAGGCAGCAACTAGACACCATGCTGGGAATTTCAAGGAACTGGTGAGGATGAGTGACCTTTACTATACCTATATGGATACATTATTTTCAAAACTTTGTATTATCTCAAAAGATGTACCCATGATGGTGAAGCAAGAAGAGGGAAAAGGAATTCATGAGCCTCAGTGTGCTGAAATTAAAGTCAGAGTTTCCTGCCATTGACTGTACCTTTGCTCCTCACTCCCAATCAGCCTCTGTTGAATTAATCAGCCATCAAGAGCTGCTGTGGCTCTCTGGAAAGCTTCACCTCAAAGATTTTAACAGTTTAGGACAAACAACAACAGCATGCCTCAGGTCTGGCTTGAAAAGCAAATAATGAGTGTTTCATGGAGAAACAGGCAGAAACAGCTGGAATTAATGAGTGGGGATTTGATATTAGGGGATTATTTGATTTACTGGCTTTATGAGGAAGTTTGACTTATTGAATTATGACTTTTTAAAATGCAGTCTTGGAGGAAACATTTTGCTTGGATGAACTAGTTAGTTATTTGCCTCCAGGAAAACAGGGAACTGGAGGAAGCGGAAGGACCTGGGGTTGGTCTCAGTTCCCAGAACTCTACAGAGAGGTTTCGGCACCTCCAGTCAGGGCTGAAACCTCCACTCGTACTGTTGTTGTGCCCCAGTGAATTAAGACAAAACTCATCCTCAACTCAAGGTTGAGTGCACTAGACAGTGCTTCAGGATAGGGAGTGACAGGAACCAGAGCAGAATCTCCCCTCTGCCCAGAATGTGCTCCCGTCCCTCCCAGCACCCACAGCGTGGAGAAATCGGGGAGCCTGCTCCGGCCATCCCCAAGTCACGCAGCGGCTAATGTGCTGCGAAAGCTGCTAAAAAAGGGACAGCTAGAGACATCCAGCTGCCTCCTAGCCTTCTGCCAACAGCAAATATAAGTGCTGCTCTAAGGCACCACAGACCAGCTGGCTGCTAGTGCTGCAGGGAGCATCATAATCCTGTTATTATAAGGGCCTGGCCTGTGCTACTTCGCTGCTCTCTATGTAGGGTCACCATGAGGTGTTGCTTGACCTCAGACTTTGTCTTTCCCTCACCTCCATTGACTTGCAACTGTGAAATCTCTCCCAAGGCAGCAGCTGGCTGTGTCTGGAGGGCCCAGAGCATCCCTGAGCGTGCTGCAGTGGGCAGAGATGCTGCTGATCTAGAGGCCAAACCTTTGGCACTGCCCAGGCACTTCACTGCTGTGATCTTCCTCCCAATTAACAACGCTGTGGGAATTCACACACTGAGTAAAATCCATTCCCTGTCCTCGCCCAGAGCCGAGCTGCCTTTCTGTTGGTTCCAGCAAACAACCAGCTGAGGTATTTGTGCTGCTGGGAGAGCCAGAGCTCCATCTAACCATGGGCTGTGGGAAACTGGAGCCACACACTAAAATCTACCTCCACACCAATTGCACGCTCCAGCTGCACAAGTTCCAGAGGAGGGTACGTCTGGGGCAGCTGCTCTGCCGCTCCTCTGCCTCCACGAGGGGCTCTGCAAATGCACGAGGCAGCCACCGTATCATATGATGTGACCACCGCTAGTACCAACAATTTCTAGCAGAATAAGGTCTTGCATAAGGTCTTGATGTAGCAACCTTATGCCCCACTGAAAAATCAAGGCTGGGTTGAGTGTTGATTAGACCTCTCTCATCAGGGAAAGGGGCTGCAGAAGTTTGGATTAAGCACCAAGATTAGGGTTTTTTTCAGCATCTCTTCCCATGCTGCTCTCCCCCACACCTCTTGTTCGTATCAAACTCAAATCGCCTGGGACACCGTTGCTTGACTCAGCCCATGAATGCCTAGGATAGGGGACACCGATGAACATTATTAAAAGGTGGCGACAGCCTGTACTTACTGGTGGTCCAGGGATCCCAGGAAAACCCACTCCTCCTGGTGTCCCGGGGTGCCCCTAAAAGGGAAAGAAAAAGAAAATACCTGGTGTGAATTCCCAGGATCTGCTCAGCCCTTCTTCCTGCAAGTGGGAAGAAAGGAAAGCAGGCATCGATGGTTGCTTGTAAGGTCAGGCAGGTCTGTTGTTTGTCACAGTAAAATTGCCCAGGGGCAAAGGGAGAAGGCCAGGCTGCCAAAAGCCCAACTTAACTTTGCTAGAAATAGAAGCAGCCAGACTTTCTGAACAGCCCAGAAGAGAATGGGCTGAATTAATAGGAAAATGTGTCTTTGGGTCTTGCACTATGGTACACAAGGGATGAGTGTCAGAGCAAGACAAGACTGTGCTGGGGTCCCCTCTGTTAAACTCCAAAATGAGGATCCCCAAACGGCAGTGCACAGAGCACAGCAAAACACCGTAAGAGTGTTCCCTCAGCAGCCCCACATCTCCAGCTGCTCCCGGCAATTGGTGGGATGTGAACAACAGAGGTTTGGAAATCCCTGTTGCTGGATGATCCCATCTGTTCAGCCACCAGGATGCTCGGAAACAGGCAATTCTTCGGGTGACGTAGCTTGACCCTCTACTTGACCCAACAGGTCCTCAGCTGATGGAGCTGCAGAAGAGGTCAAAACCCAGCATATCTCTGAAGGGGAGACTGCTGAACAGGAGCACTGGGAAGAGGTTATACCTCCATCCCCAGTCAATCAAATGGCCATCCCTATCCCCACAGAGGCAGGAAGAATTTGAAGCTATTCTCAAGTGACTAAAAGAGCAGGAGAAGCTGCACCCTTCGCCAGGACAGAGAGAGAGAGAGAGGCAGCAGCAAGAGCGAGAGAATGCAGACTTACTCCTTACCATCGACCCCTTGACTCCTGGAGGGCCTGGGGGTCCCACTGAGCCACGGTCACCCTAGGAGAGACATGGGGAAGAGTCAGGACTTTTGTTAAGAACTCTGAGCTGGCAGCAACAATGAACTAGAGCAAGGAAACAATTAAAAGATCCACAAATTGGAGTCCATGCCATCAGATTTCTACCAGAAAGGTTTCCAGTACAGAATAACCATCACCTTCTTCCAAGTATCTATCTTATCAGAGTAGTTAAAGGACTACAGCAAGAATTAACCAATCCTCCATATCCCGAGAGAGAGGATTTTACTACTGTCATCAAACCACTGAGGAACGTGAAACAAACAATGTGCTCGAGACCACTTTCAACTCCAGTCAGTGCTAGGACTGGATTGCAGGAGATTTCCAACCCTTCCCACCCAGGGCATGACATCCCTCTCTCTTCTACAGTATCATAATCCCTACACCTTCTGGCATTTTTAGGGCATGAATTTGAAGCCTGTGATGGGACACTGCTGAGAACAGGGAATTAAGATGGAAGAAACCAGAGATGCTGCTGGAATAGATGGCTGGTGTTTTCAGACGGAAACTGTAGGTGCTTTTGGGGGTCTCCCTATTCAGGGCCTCATGCTGAGAGGTCCCTTCCAACCCCATATCATTCTGTGATTCTGTGAAATCACTTCTTAATTCCCAAAGTTTTACTCCCACTTGGATGTGGAACATCTCACTTCCCCATAGTACCTCCTCGGCCTCACAGCTCAGCCCAGAATGGGAGACGAGGTGTAAACCTCATGAGGACCACCAAGCCCCATGACACAAGGTGAGTGGAAGGCACGGCTCTGGCGATAGGATGTTGTCTGCTCTTTTTTGGAGACAAGGGACAATGCCCCCCCGACAACCACCTGTACCCTCTCTTTAAGCCCAGTAATGCACTGGGAATTAGGTGTGTTACGTGTATGTGCTTGGGGGAATGAGGAAGGAGGAGTTAGTAAATGCTGCCAAGTAGTTTACGCCCAAAATCTGACCTACCTTCCAACAGTTAAAGTGGAAGGGGAAATATTTTCTGGGCTCTAAGCAGCTTATTGAAAACAAACCTCAGAGTTTGTGTTGTCACCAGTTGGCCCTTGTAAACCAATGTAAGGATTTAACCCCCCCTGAGTGCATGGATTTTATTAAGTATGTATTAACTGTATTGTTCTCTTTGATAATCTTTGGATTCTACTGGCTTCAGTCTTAAGTTTTGCAGCTCTCGGGATGGAGATTGCTGACTCAGCTATGTCTAATGAAAGCATATTTCCCACTTCATTTAGCTCACAACAGCATAGTAAGCCGTAGGATGTGATGCCAACTGGAGGCCTGGCTGAGCTTTTGTTTTGATGATAGTTACTTCTGTCATTGGTAAGTTTGTCCTGGTAGAGGAGAAGTCTGATGGAAATCACAGCTGTGCTGAGGATCTCCTAGGGCAGGTTTTCAAAGGTTTGCCTGGACACCAGCATTAACATCATCGTGTTACAGAGCCAATCTGCAAGACGAGGACAGCTCATGTGGTCGAGGCATTGGCACAGAAGTTGCAGAGCCAGATGTGAATTTGCTGGGGGTGGGAAGGGGGGGGGGGGAATTTTCCCATGTCTCTTGCATGGCAAACCCCTCGCTCCCTGTTCAATTCAGGGCTGCAGCTGCCATTGAGACAGCTCACGCAGGCACATCACAGCCTCTTTATCCTTCTGTATATTCTTCAGCCTCTGTTTTCCTTCTGTAAAACGCAGCCCACGTTGCATCGTTCCTTTTACTTCTCGTGTGCCTTGACAGTTTGGACTGAGCCGGCTTCTGCTGCTGCCCCACCAGAGACCATCAGGGCGAAGTGCTTTCCAGAGGCTGCCGCAGACAAGCAGTAAAACGCATTTGCAGTGAACACAGTGTAACTGTCACACAGTCTTGACATCATTACCCAGAGGACAGGCCTTGAAGTAATAAAAGCGGGCGCAAGAGAACTGATGTGCGGAATGCATCATTTTATCCTCTTTACTATCTTTATGGCTGGACTGTGAATAATTAAAGCACCAATGAAAACCAGCAGTCTGCAACCGAGATACAAGGAATGACATAGAGGATTTGCCTTTGGAAGCTACCCCTGAATAAATTTTTACACTCTAATAGCAAACAAATTAATGTCCATTTACATTTTTATGGAGAATAAACCCATTTTTCTTGCTGAAAGCAGCATGTATCTGTACTGTACACAAGAGGGCACCAGCCCTTAGATGCGTGCCCAATGCAACCCCAGGGGCAGCAGGTCTGGCTGGTCCTCATCAAATGAAAAGGGAAATATTTGGACCAGCCTTTGCTCTGACGGGAGGCTGCACTCTGGTACCTTTCCCTGCACCTGAGAATTTGCCAAGCTCTCCTTTTCAGTGCAGGCTCAGCTCTGGTCCTGCGTGACCCCGGTGGCAACTCAGCGTGGGCGTGTGAGCACATCTCTGCACAGACCTGTAACCTCAATTTCTTGGATTTCTCCCTCAACCAGGAGCCCAAGGATGATTGGTCCCTCATTCCCAGAAAAAAAAACCACAAACATAGAACTGACCATTACATACAAGCTTTCTTGAAGATTTATGAATGAATAAAGCTTAATTTTTCAGAGAATATTTGACAGCATCTCCTTGGAGGGCAAGCGCGTGTTAATTCCTAAATCCAAAGTGGATGATTTTTGCCTGGCTCAAGACTAGCTCAGACACCCTGGATGTGCCGCATTCCCAGCTGGGTGTTGCACTGACACAACAACTTAAATCCCACAGCGTTCCTCCCGCCCCAATCTCCTTCAGCCTGCAAAAGTCACAACCACCAATTCATTGCAAGCAATCTTACCTTTTCTCCCACTATTCCCGGCTCCCCCACCGGACCAATGAAACCCATTAGACCCTGAGGAAAGAGAAAAGTGCAATTAATTTTCGGTTTTATTTGCTGAGAAAGTAAACAATTTCTTTGGTCCACCTCGCTGGTTGAAATAGCACAGCATCCCTCATACACCGCTCGGTAATTCCTACTGGCTACCAGAGCGGACAGAGTTGCTCCCGGCCATGGGAACGTCTAACTCCACAGCTGGTTCTGCTTTAGGCGCCAGCTGGAACGGCAGCACGAGGATCTGCAAGAGCCACAACACACAGTATAGGGGATGAGTTAAGCACGTTTTTAGGAAGGCTGAATCCATAGCGTGGCTTTGTTTTGCAAGCACTTCCCAAAACGTCAGCGCTGCTTCCTCAAGAGCACGGATAGCGGGAGCTCCGGGGTTGCACGGAGTCTGAGAGCTGCCATCGTTCTAACTGCTGTACTGGGTAGACTTCTTCTGGGTTAATCTAAGCTTCCTCAAATGCTTCTGCAAACTGGTTTTGCCCTGGATAGTGTCATGCTGTTGGGCTGTCAGTAGGAAATAAAGGTCTGAGGACCCAGCATACGGGCCAGCAGGGCAGCAGGTCCATCACACTACTCGGGGACTGTCTTGGATAAAAAAACCCAGACTAAGTTTAGGATTTGTCAGGATTTAACAGTATTTGGGATAACGAAGAAACAAACATAACTGGTTTTAATTAGAAAGATGGGAACACATGCAATCTCAAGCTAAGATTCCTGAGAATTAAAATACAGCAGCCCCCCTACCAACTTCAGTGAGTTTCTGGTTCTAGAGATGCAAGGGATCATCCTCTCTGCCACAGTAGGTGCTCGCTCTCTCACTGTCCAGTTCTCATGGCCTCAACCCTGGTCCCAGCAAGGGTCATTGGGAGGTAGATATCTATATTTAGTTCCTCCAGTGAGTTTATAACTAAAGGGATTAATTGTTTCTTGAAACACTTCATAACCTGCCCACAGTTGGCAAGGGCGGTGTCAAATGTCCCAGCTTGCTTGATTCTAGTCAACAGTCTGATTGGTACTGGGAGGTGGTGGCTGAGCAAGTCAGGGACAGGAGATGGATTCTCCAGTGGCATCACCCATCTTCCTCTTTTTCAGAATAAATTGAAATCTTCAGTTCCTCCATGGAAATATGTCTCACCTTGTCACTTCAATGTCAAAGAGGTTTCCAAATTACACACTCAAGAAAACATGAGCAAACACAGTGGGTAAACAGCTACACAACAAAGTGACCTCTGGAGTGTGGTCTCAGAAAAGGGAGAGATTTTAATCCTGCAATCTCCTCTCTGGGGGAACAGCAAGAAAAGAAGCGAAGTTTCCTCTTTGCACTCCTGCTTCATTGCTTTTTCTGTTCCCAGCTGGCCCGACACGTGTGCAGTTCATAAAGGAGCTCTCTGCCTGGCTGTGGTTGCCTTTACATCTGCACTGACAGTGTGGAGTCATACCCAGCTACAGAGGAGCATCCAGCGCCAACACAGTAGCCTACTCACAGGTTGTACAGCTCCTCCTGCCACCAAAAGCCTCTCTCTGTCCCTGAAGTTACGCTCCCAACATAAAGCTGTAGCACAAAATAACCAGCCTTGTTGGTGTTCTCCTGTGTGTGGGGCTCAGCAGCCCAATTCACAGCCATAAACCACAATGTGGGTCACTCTCCAGTGACTTTTAGAGGGAACAGCTTCTGATGATGACTCCAAATGCTGAGAGACTTCATGCATTAACATTCCTCATGGTGCAATTAAATGCCATCCTTTGAACATCACTGGAGACAGAAGCTCCTCACTGAGGCATGTTGATGGGCTCAACAAAAGCATCTCTCACTCGGACACTCAGCTGGTTTCACTCTTACAGGGCGCAGCCACACACTGCGCTCTGGAGCCCTACAGCCCTTGTCACACCGACGTGTGAGCAGCATCCAGGTGACAAGAGTTCAGGAAAAACTCAGGAGAGAAAGTAGAGAGCTCAGTGAGTATGTTGGAGCCTGGAGGAAGACGCTTGCCTTAGAAATTCATCCAAAGATGATGTTCCAGGAAACCAGCATCATGTTACTCTGCCATGATGGAAATATCAATTAACCACAAGAAACAGCTACTGCTCTGCTGTATCCGAAGCTGAAGCATCTCCAGAGTAGAAGTGTGCCATTGCAGCTGGGTTGCGTGGACAGGACACGCGTGGGATCAGCAGCAGATCACCCAGCGCTGGAGCCAAACGGGGAGCAGGCAAATCCGTGATCCCTGGATGTGCAGGGTTGCCACTGGGTGGCATTGCTGAAGGCTGCCGGATCAACCATCCTTTGATCGGACACAAGTGCAGACACAATAGCTGTGGCCAGTTACCGAAGTTTTCCAGCAGCCCAAGGCCATGAAGAAGACAAATGTTAAGGCAAAGCAATGAGATGAAGCAAGGAAATACATCTCTGGGCTAAAATAATAAAGCATGAAAGAATAAATCTGCTCCTTCATTTCCAATCTCTCAGACAAACTGCAGAAATCTCTTACTCCCCTTGGGAAGATGCTAAGATATTCCTGGATTACTTAAGTCAGTCCCTGCAGAAGAAGAGACAGATGGCTTTCAGGGCAGTGACTGCAATGTGCCAAGCAGCCCCCAAACCCAATGCCCTCCTGAGACCCCTCTCGCTGTCACAGATGTGCCATCTGTTGTCACAGCTTGGCACGGCCAGCGCTGGCAGGGCAGTGGCAACCACGGTTTTTTTTGCACGGGTGAACAGCAGGATGGAAGGGGAGCACAGCCCAAGTTTTCACTCCAAAACCAGGCTGTCTGCACTGGTACATCCTTTTTCTGCTCAAGGGAAGGTGTCACTGCTCCCTGTGCGCCAAGCAAGAGGAGCAGCCCACAGCGTGGGGCCTGAAGAGAGGTGGCGGAGCAGGGTCCCTGTGACACGGCCAGGCTTCCAGCACGGCAGCTCCGTGGTGTTCACGGCCAACACCGTCTGCTCTGGGCTACATGAACTAGCGTTGCTGTGTCTGCTCACAGACACAAATCGAGATAGATATGTCTAGGCAAAATAAATCTGGGTAAATTATGAGGAGTGTATGAAACAACTGGGGGAGATTGGCTAACAATCTTCTTCACCGGCCAAAATGGGATAGACACTAAAGAGAACACGAGGAGCAAAAGATTTAGGTTTTAAAAATTAGAAAAGCCACCGGTGGCAAATATTAAATCAAAGCAGACATGAATTGTGGCCATTACACTAAAATGGCTGTGGTAGAACATATTTTTCCCAGGTTCCCGGGGCCGAAGAGAAGCCCTGCATCAAACTCGACTCCAGGCAGTGTGTGTAATGATGCACGTGAAGTCCCAGCAGCGGTGGCTGCCCGGATAAAGGCCCACAGTATACAGGAAAGAATGTAAAACATTTATATTAGACAGGGAGTTCAGCGTGTCGCTCATGATTCAGTCTGCTGTATTCCCCAGCCAAGGGCACGGCGGAAAAGGGATGGAGATTGTTAAAAAATTGCTGGGGGCTTGGGGGGAAGGAAAAAAGGGGGGGACTGGCGGGTTGTAATTCCTAACTCCCGTCTGGCTTTCCGCATTTATTGTCCAGCCCTGTCATAATTAAGCCCCCCCTCTTGGCTACATCAACAGAGAGCAAGTCAGCAATGAAGCCTTGCATAAATCATAGCCCATTTGAGAGAAACAACCGAAAGGCGAGCCCAGCGTGAGCAGGGTCTCCCAGGGACGGGACCGCCAGTCGCTCCCAGCAGGAACTGATCACGGCCTTTCTGTTTTACTTGTTCACTAGAACTCAAAACAAAACAAACCGGGGACAAAGGACGGGAGGGAGTAAATGTACAATCCTCCCATTCAGATGAAAGAAAGGGAAAGTAAAACAGTAAATATCACAGTTTAAGGGAGGACGCTCTGACCCGCAAAGAAAAGCCATGCGGTTTAACCCCCTGTGCACTGGAGCTCAGCCACAGCCTGGGGTCCCACTGGGATCCCACCGCCCTCTGAGGAAAGGTGGAGGAGGGAAGGAAAGGTGGAGACATGCTGGCAAAGCACCTCCTCAGATCAAAGAGGCTGCACATGAGGCTGCACATGCTCCAGTGCCTGCAAACCTCCAAACGAGAGCTCTGCAGCTCAAAAAGGGAGGCTCTGGAGGGGAAGAAAGGTAAAGGCATGGGGAAAGGCGCTGCTCTACGAGGTGGGAAACACCGGTGCAATTCCCTGCTCAGTTCCCAGTGACCCATCTGACCTTGGTGAAGTCAATCCATGTCTCCCCAGTTCAGACCTCACCTGCAAAACCCACATGACAGCACATCCCCGAGCACCGCAAGGGAAATACATCAGAGAGATAATCGATGGTGCTGGTTTCCTTTGACCAATTATTTGAGAATAATATCTAATATTGGGACAACAAGATCTCCCTTGAGGGAAGAGATACCCCCGAAGGGCTGCGGAGTGACTGCCCTTCCCAGCACGATGCGATGGGTGCGTGGCTGACCCCAGTGTCACCACGCTGCTGAGCAGGGCTGTCCCCTCCTGTGTGGAGGGATTCAGAAAGCTATTCCTGCCACCTCCTGGTTCCCATTAAGGACACAGGTCAACCTTGGCTTCTTTGAGCTGGCACAACTCTTAATAGATACTTTCAGTCTCTAGTGCAAAGCAGGGAGGGACCCACGGGCTTGTAGCACCCTTCCCCAGTTTGGTGTCCTGTCTGCTGCAGGTGCTGCTTCTCCCAAAGGCTGTCTGACCTTCAACAGGGACACTTTGGTGACATCCTCCTACTTTGCATTCCCAGCTCTGGAACAGAAAGGCTGGTGGCCTGAGCAAGAGGCCCTGTGTTCTTCTTCATATCCTTCTGCCTCCATCTACTGGCAAGGAAGGGTTAAATCACACATTTCCAGGGTACAGGGGAGCCCAGCAGCTGGAGTCCGTCCAGTATATGAAAACAACAGGCATCTTATGAATGAACTTCCCGAGTCAGTGTCCTTGCAATAGAAAAACAACACATCAGGGTCTGCCCTGTGGCTTAAAACCTACTTTTTTCCAATGAGAGCTCAAGTGTCACTGGAAACTTTACAGAAATTCTCATGTTTGCCTAAGCAGATGTCCCTAAGAAAGGGAGAGAGCCCCAATGAGATGGATGGCTGATCTTTTCTCATGCCATTATACTGAGGTTTCCATGCAGAGGGAACCTGAACGGAGGGCAGAGCAACAAGTTTGAGAAGTTTGACCGCTCCTATTGTGCCCATGGAATAGAAAACATCAAGACTCTGCAGCAGTAAATGGGTGAGGTGAAGGTGACCTTGGCAGCCTGACCCCTCAGAGCTCTGCGAAAAACCAACCCAGCCCCACCACCAAATGCTGGAGGCTTGGGTGGAGGCAAGAACGAAAACTCATCGCTCCAGCGTTGGTCAGCAAAGGTGTGATTGGAAAGAAGGCTGTTTCTCACTAACCTGGTGTGACATTTTTCTTCTAATGACTTGACTGGTACAGAAATGGAAATTCTTTCTGGGTGATAATTCTAGACAGAGACTAATTGACTGAGAATAATAGAGGCAGCTTTCACACCACTGTGCTGGTTTCGGTGTCAGTGGAGGCCAGCTGTGTTTTCTTTTTGGTGAGCAGTGCCTACAGTTTTCATACTAGGTCAGTCCTGGGGGACATTCAAGAATAATAACCCTAATGATGCTTTGTCCTTCTAGGCCAACATCTTGTTAAGGATCTCAAAGTACTCCTAAATATTAATATTTTAAACTGTAATGCATCGCTATCTGTAACTGCCACCTGAGAACAAGAGGCATTGTGCTAAGCACTGGCCAGAACTGCCTCACGCCTCCCACAGAAGGGGAAACTGAGGCACAGAGCATTGGAAGGTGTCGCCTGAAATTGTGCAGAGTCTGACAAAGCTGCAACTGGAACTCAGCTGTGTGAAACAACTATGCTTCTTCAGTTGTCACTCTTCATGGAGTAAATTAACCACAGTATGGAAATAGCTCTAATTTCCAGACAGAAATAACTATCCCTGATATCACCAGATTACTGGTACTAAAAAGGATCCACCTTGGTGTTTTGGACTTCTTTGGTGAGAAACCCATGGAAGAAGAGATGCTCAGCTGTTACATATGGGAGAAAGAAGAGCCAGGGAGGCTGACAAGCTAAACCAAACCAAAGTTGCTCACCATCGGGCAGGGAAAGCGCAGGGAAGGACCGCTGTGCTGAGAAGCAACACCCTGTTTGCCAGGGCCAGCTGCAGCAGCCAGCGTGGTGTGGTCGTGTACGAATGCACAGAACGTGCTGGAGGTTCTGTGGCTGCAATTTCAGGGTTAGGTGGTGGACAACTTGGTTGTTTTCAATCACAGAGCCTTGGGAACAGCTGTTTCTTTTTCCTTGATGACTGTGGTTCCCCTGAAGCCTGCAGGGATGATGCATGTCCCCTGCTACACCAGCAGAACCTTCTCTCTTGTGGTACAGCGAAACACAGCTCAGTGCCTCTCTCCCCCAGGGTCTGATTTCTTCAGCTGCTGTATCCTCTGCTCCCCAGAAATTCCAGTGGGAGTCAAAACAGCACAGCAGCCAAGGCAGAGGATCCTACCCTTAAAACCTACACAGGCAAAGCCTGGAAATTCCCCTTTTAGGGATAAGACTCATATACAGAAATGCACAATATCTTTCCAGACCATGGCTTTGCTTCATTGAGGAGCAAAACGGCCACTCTCCACACATCAGTGTGTCGTACTGATGGCACATCCACCTGAACTGTGAGTTTATCAGAGCACTCTGCCTATGGAAAAAGCTCCAGTTTAAAATAGACACCGTGGTCACTGTCAGTGCTGTTCACCAGGAACTCCAGCCAGACTAAGAGCACTGTAGCTGCAGCACCAGGATTATGCACAGGTTTGAGGTGGCGAGAAGCCGCTGGCCACTGTCTGCTGCCTGCACCCTTGGTCATCCAGGGGATGTTGTACATGGGAGATCATCAAACAGATAAGGAAAACAAAGAGTTTACCTGGTCACCCACTTTCCCTGGTCGGCCACGGTTTCCTGGCTCACCCTGCAGGACAAGGAGAGACAAAGCACACAGGTTACTGGGTGCTCCCAATCAGACCCTCAGTACAACACTATTCTTTGTACACCCGTGATTTGGGCTGCTCTGAAACGTGGAGAATCTGCAAGAGAGAACATCTCATCAAGCCAATTGTGACTTGCAAGATAATCCAAAGCAAGAAGCACAGCTGGATGTATACATGTTTGATAAGGTCTGAGTTCTCATCAGGGATGTTCCTGAAGTTGGGGTATTTCTGAATCTGAAAGACTGAGTAAAACAGACAAGAAGACAGAATCACACCATCAGCAGGAATAGAATAGGAAAGGATCACGATTAACCAGAGGATTTGAGGAGAGTCAGGGAAAACAAGAGTGTGGGCACCATGGGAAGGTGTAGTTCTTGAATGACAGAGAAGAAGGGATCTAGAAATTTCACCTGCTGGTGGAAGTGTCACAAGAATAAAAGACAATGCAAATATTCCCAGATCCTGCTCTTGCAAAATCTCCAGCATTAGGCACGTTGCTGTCACACGGAGCATCCACACGAAAACCACAGCAAGAACCCACTAAATCACTAAATCACGGGGCAGGATGAGAGAAATTCAGAGAATGAGAAAAACGAGGGGTGAAGGAAAAAACAGGATGAGGAGGAGAATTTCAAACCCATCAGGGATAAGGGCAGCCGTGGCAGCGCTTGAAGGCCGGCAGAGTGTCCCTGGACAGGCCATCCAGCGGCCACACTCACCGCTAACCAGAATTGTCTCCCGGTGACGGCAGCTGTATTTTTTCAGTAGGCAGATACTCCAGATGTGCTGCCAGACCACATTTTTGGTATTTACTGTTTGAAGAGGTTGTTTTTGTTGGGTTTTCTCTTTCCTTTTGAGTGTGGGTTTGTGGAGCGGACTGCCCTGGGATGGCTCCTGCTGCTAATTAGGCAGCAAAGATAGGAATGATGTGCATTGTTTTAGAACAAAAATGTGGAGAAGCAACGGAAAATAAGATGAGATGATGGAGGGGGGGTTGGTTAATATCAAAGGAGGAACACACTTGTTTATAATAAAGCACATGGCTTAAAAAATGCACTGTTGTTCTTTTTGCTGAAGAAACCAAGCGGAAACACAGACCCCAAAATTCATAGAAAAAGATAAATGCTCAGTTGCCCTGGTCCTCTCTGGAATGAATAACATCAGCTCAGATCATGGTAAAGTTGAGAAAAGATTCCTCCCCTCTTCCCTTCCTCCCTTCCACCCACTGCTTCTCTGTTCATGAACAAACTCTTTCCTCACCTTTGGACCATCAGGACCAGGCCTTCCTGGAAATCCCTTCCGGCCAGATCGACCCTGAAATACATGGAAGAACAACAAACATAAAAAGCTTACAGCTGTCCTTGTCACAGCAGTGTGTCTGTGAACCTCTATAAGCAATGCTCCCTGGGAATTCAGCATGCTGAGATGTCGCAGCCCCTACTGAGGCCAAGGCAATGCAAGAGGGAAGTTCTGCATCTTGAGCAACACTGAATTTGATCCATGGAGAACATGCCTAGATGGCTACTCCAAGGTTCAGCTCATTCCTGACCCTCCAGCTCGATTCCATTCCTTAAACATCACATTAGAAACATAACGTATGGACTGGATTTACTCTACTTCCAGCAGTTTCCTTGTAGCAATGCCAGCAAGAACACCAGCAGCCTAAAAATTCAAAGATGGTTCTTTCCCAGTGTTGGCAGAGCCTCAGCCATATAAGCTCCATGCCTGGCATCCACAGAAGATTTGGGAGTAGGGCTGTCCCTACAGCGGGTGAAGTCAGGCTCACATTCACAGATACAGCTCAGAAAAGCAAAAATAAACCTGCAGACCAAAAGGTTCAATATTGAGCCATCCCTTTGGCTAGAAGTAGGCTTATAGTGCTGTCCCAAGCGCTGGAGAAACAGGATTTATTATGTTGCTCCAGAAAGGAATAAAAGTGTCAATCACAGTGGAGGAAATGCAAGATAAAACATTTATTTTCTGATCTACCCAGAAGCTCCACTCCAATCCAATCCAGAAGCACAGATACCAATTTTCAAGACATTTTACTATCCTGTGTTGACAACTATTTACATAATCATTAGAAAATCCTCAGCTGGAAAGCTCACAGATACGATAATATTCTTTTTTTTGCTTCTTCTAACTGTGTTTCCGTGATACATCATTGTGTTCAGTGTGATGTAGAGGTCAAAAAGGACTCTTTCTCACTGTCTGGTCTTTTTTCTTGCTTTTCCCTCTACTCACTGAATACTATAAATCAAGGAAGAAGCAGCAGGGCTGGTTACAGAGATGGTTTCCAGTCCACGTGCTTTATCTTGAGGATGAACTATTTCAACCGTAGGGGGTTTTTCAAGGGCTGAGATTTCAAGCAAGTTATAAAATTAGAGCCCACCTCAACACCCTGTGCAAGACACTTCCTTGACTTTAAGCCATCCTGGATCAAGCAGTGGACACGACAATATTTCTTAGAAGGGCAGATCACTCCCCAAACCAGGAGATTTGAAGCTTTGTCTTAACTACAATTCCATTGCAAGGCCAACAGAGCTGGTAGCAACTGAGTAAACGACTGAAACCTACCTCTGGACCAGGGACTCCTGGTGGTCCTAAGGGTCCTTCATCTCCCTAAGGCGAAAAGAAATGGAAATAAAAGGCAAAGTAATGACAAAATTTGGGCTCACCATGCAGCAAGAATGACAGGTCAGCAGTACAAGCAGTAGTTAAACACAAGCTGTGTGCTCAGCTCTCCCATTTTAACAACTGGGTCCTTCTAAATCTCAGAGCAGGAAGCTCAGCATCTCTGAGGTTTCTCATCTCTTTTCCCCGTATCAGGAATAAAATCTGAAGTAATGTTCTGCCAGTAAAGGCCATTCAAAATTTGACCAAAGTCAGCACCAGTTGATTTGGCCTACCATGGGCTGGATTTGTCCCATAGGGTACCCTGGACATGCTCACACTTTTCTGCTTCATTTGATTTGGCAGGGATACAAATGCTGCACAACTCTCTACTTACTTTCTTTCTCTTTTCTTTTCTTTTCTTTTCTTTTCTTTTCTTTTCTTTTCTTTTCTTTTCTTTTCTTTTCTTTTCTTTTCTTTTCTTTTCTTTTCTTTTCTTTTCTTTTCTTTTCTTTTCTTTTCTTTTCTTTTCTTTTCTTTTCTTTTCTTTTTCCCCCCTACAAAAAGGCTGTTGCAAAATTTCCCACAGAACCATTTCGCAACTGTACGAAGGTTTCCCTTTTGCTTTCAAATGGGACTACACATGCTGCAGGATGGAGCTATCTCAAAATCTCACACAGCAATTGGACTCGATCCTCTCACTTGGCTCTAGGCCAATTTCTAACATGATAGGATCAGACCTGCAGTTTCTAGGAGACCTTCACAAAAAGTATCTGAAGTGTCTAAAACCAACTGCCAAGAGAGGAATTAAAAGAGCTCTTGGCAGCCACAGTTCTGGCTGTTCTCCTGTAGGTGGTCAGCACTGGCAATGATGTGGCAGGAGCTGGAGGGCTGAAGACGGGACTGGAAGTCAGGAACCCGGCTCAATGGGCTCAGACAAACCACCCACAACAAGCCACATTTCTAAAGAAGATGTAACCCACAGCCTTAACCTACTACCTCAGGTACCGGCAGCGGTAAAGGCATCGTGGTGTGGTCTGGTGAACGTTCAAAGTCCTTCAGCACAGCATCTGTCAAAGTCCATGTCCGTGTCTTCAGTCTTACTTTCACGCTCACTAACTAGAGTAAATTGAAGGCAGCTTGGTCATGCCTGCCTGAACCTGGAATGCAGGGCTTCCATTCCCTTTGTAAATTGCCCAGAATATTTTTTCCCCCCCTATTTCAGTGCAAATAAATGAGATAATTTGCATTAATCCCATTTAGAGAACAAGCAAAAGAATTCCCGGGAAAAGTTAAGAATTATTAGTGCTATTAAAGCGAGCTCCTGCCCATGCTTGCACTGAGTATTATTTGCACATCTCATGACTCTGGACAAACAGCTTACACTGGCCTAAAGGAGAAGAAACTACACTGAAGTCACAAGAGGATAACTGGAGGGCACTTGGGTCTTTGCTGCTGCTATAAAGTATTTGCAGCGCTAGGACAATTAAATCAATGATAATTGTCCTTTTCCCCATGAAGTGAGAAGTGAAAGCTGCAAGCTCTGAGGCGCTGGGGGCAATGAATCTTTGCAGAAGAGCAATTTCAATTTATGAATTCTTTTTACAGAAGGATCGTGCCCTGTGTGAGGGAGAGAAGGCTGCGGGTCTCGCGGTTGAAAGAAAACAAAAGGAGCAGACGGCCCACGCCAGGTCAGGGCATGTGTGTGCAGAGGGATGCACAGGGAAAAGGGCAGTAGCACCCACTCTGGGGGTGTGTGTGTGTGTGTGTGTGGAAAAGACTTTAAAAGAAAAGCCAATGCAGGGTTTAGAGTCAGCAGATGCCAGCATTGACTGGAAGCAAAGATCACAGGACTTAGGGGAAGCTCCTCTTCTGCAGGGCTCTGATTGCTGAGTATTAGCATCTGCTTCCAGATTCAGAGGGACTGGAGGATTTCAAGTCACAGGCACTGTTTCAGCACGCATTCATCTTCAAAATTCAACAGTGTTCTTTAAATTCAATCTGCTTTTAGTCGGAGGACACTCACCTCTTGTCCAGGCAGTCCTCTCGGCCCAGGTAAACCTCGTGCTCCTGGCTTTCCCTGAGAAAGAGCCAAAGGAAAAGATACTCAGAAAATAGAAACATAAGCTCAGAAGGGCAATTAAAATGAGAAAGTCTCCTTCACAGCCACGGGACATCATCCAATGTCAATTTTGTTACAGAAAAAAAAAAAATTAAAAAAAAGGAAACCCTGCACTTGGAGGGACCTCAAGTCAAACAGACCAAACTGAAACGCTGGCCAGGACAATCTTTAGGAATCTCGAGGGCTTTCTCTCTCCCCCCTTCCCACTACGTTGTTTTCCCTGGCTCCTTCCCACCCCACACAGAGTTTCAGTCTCTGCTTCACTCACCTTCAGGCCTTCAGGACCATTTTCTCCTGGTGGGCCAATGTCACCTGGGAAGCCCTGAAGAAAACGAGAAACAGTCAGGCTGCATAGGTGGACTTTTGCAGGCAGCTTCAGAGGACAGCCTCTGTGAGAGTTTTAATTAAAGGCTAGGGGTAGAGACATTCGTTTTGTGCTGGCAGTGTCCGTGTGTGGGCCACTGCACGGCTTCTAGGGGGAATGGAGCAAGAGAATGGGAGCAGCACTATCGCTTTGATTCAAGAGCAGCCTTTCCCCAAAGCTCCCTTTAGGTCCATCTTCTTAGAAGATTTATTGCTGCGAGGGCCTCCCTGTCATCACGCAGCTAAACCCAGCAATTTGGATTCTAATTAATCTTTGTGAGTCAGCGCATAATCTCACTGCTCCGAGGAACGAACTGCACGCCTCGGCGACAAAGGGAAGCAGGCGAGGAATTAGGAAAGGTGCTGACATGCTCATTAGCTGCCGCCTTCAGCCAGGCAGCGGCTCCTTTCCACCCACCAGCCCTTTGCTGAGGAAACAAAGGAATCTGTGGTTATTTCCAATAGCAACAAAGAGGAACGATTGCTAAGTGGCAGCACTCGGCCGAGAGCCCTTCCAGACCCAGCAAAATAACAGAACACTGATGAGGGGAAAAACAGGCCATCGGTTGTGCTGGAAGCAGCTCTCTAGCATCTCGCAGATGTTGCTTGGTGGCTTAGGAAGGAGAAAAATGACAATGTGATGGGGGAAGCTGATCCTGCATTTAAGGTGTCACGGTGACAATTTTGTTGGTAAGGGCAGTAAGGGACTTGCTCTACTTGAAATGGTGTTCCACAGGGGGGAAACCTGAAAAAATCTTCCATCTATGACAAAAAGTGGAAGGAAAACCCAGGAAAACATGAGATGCAGAATGGGTCATGAATCCATGTTGATCCTCCCCTACTTCATCACCACTCACGTACCCTCCTACCCTAGCAGGGAAGGGAGGCTCTTCACTAAAAAGAAGAGGGTAGGTGAAAAGTGAGATGCAAGATTCAAGAAATGAGTGTTCTGCCCCACAAAAGCAGTTGAAGAACAACTTCAAGAGCCAGACAACAAGGCAAGTAGAAAGACCGGTGTCCACTGCGTTTGGCCAGTGGCTGGGAGACATTCTGGGGGTTTTGATGGGTAAGAGACAATCTTTGGGGATTGACCTTTCTGAACAAGAACAGAACAAGCTGTTATATACGGGGCATATGGGAAGATCGAGAAGAAAAAGGCTTTGAATGGTAGTTGGAGACTGAGAGATCTCAGTTGGAGGGTGGTCATAGGGTATAAGATGAACTTTTGAACAAAAGTGGCCTCAATTCATTAAAGAACAGTAGATCCCACAACACAGCAAAGCTCTTTGGGCCTTGGCATTTTTGGCACCTGGGTGTGCCATTGTCCTAAAGCAATAATCTTTCTGCCCATCATTAGCAACAGCTCTGACCCCAGAACACACCACCTGCGGGTTGGTAAATGTGCCAGAGCCCAGGTGTCATGGTGAGGGGTGGCAGTGGCAGCCATCTCCTCCATCCATCAGTCTGGGTGCCCACGTGGGAGGCAGCGTTTGGCTCTTGCTTTCCGTATGATTTAGCAACAGCCCTATCCATATGCCTCCTAATCAAAACCCTGTGTGGGCCTGTCTGTGGCACGGTTTGAGAGCCAAAAACCTCAAGTGGGGACAGGAGATAGGCATCTCTAACAGCAGGTTCTCAAATGCCACATGGGTATTTTGATGTCGGCAGCTTCAGACATCGAATAACTTGCTGTGGAGGTAAAACGAGACAGGAGAGAGGTGTTATTGTGTGGGTCTGCTGAAGAAAGCACACTGCAGAAATTACCCAAGAAAGGAAGGATGTGAGAAGGAGGTGGTGGGACATACCTCAGGGCCGGGTGGTCCTGGAAACCCGACTGGACCTTTGTCACCAACTTTTCCCTGCAGAAATCAGAAAAACACGGAGAACAGTGAGCTGGCTGCTGGGTATCAGCTCTCCTGTTCAGAACAGCACGCCCCTCCCAAGCTGTCTTTCCAGCAGGGCACAGAGCCTTCAGGAAGGGAGATGAAGAAGCTGAGGACAGTTGGTCACTTACCAGAGGGCCTGCTTTCCCTCGAGCCCCAGGGACCCCAGGCAAACCCTGGCTGCCCTGAGAGAGAGAGAGAGAGAGAGGTATTTTTTTCAGAAAACACAATGAAGCATCAAAAAATATATATTCCTCAGGCTCTGGTTTCTGCAGCAGAGAAAGAAGCACTTTCTAAGGGCTAAAGTCAGCCTGCAAGGAGCTGGGACACAGAATCATAGAATGGTTAGAGTTGGAAGGGACCTTAAAGATCGAGTTCCAACCCCCTGCCCTGGGCAGGGACACCTCCCACCACACCAGGTTGCTCCAAGCCCCATCCAGCCTGGCCTTCAACCCCTCCAGGGATGGGGCAGCCACAGCTACTCTGGGCAACCTGTTCCAGTGCCTCACCACCCTCACAGCAAAGAATTTCTTCCTAATATCTCATCTAAATCT
This sequence comes from Pedionomus torquatus, assembly GCA_013398155.1. Taxonomy (NCBI): domain Eukaryota; kingdom Metazoa; phylum Chordata; class Aves; order Charadriiformes; family Pedionomidae; genus Pedionomus; species Pedionomus torquatus. The sequence continues at coordinate 118,605 of VZRU01008461.1, forward strand.
CCCCTCTTCCAATTTAAACCTGTTCCCCCTTGTCCTGTCACTCCCCTCCCTGCCATAGAGTCCCTCTCCAGCTCTCCTGGGGCTCTCTTCAGATCCTGGAAGGCTGTTCTAAGGTCTCCCTGGAGCCTTCTCTTCTCCAGGCTGAACAGCCCCAGCTCCCTCAGCCTGTCCTCACAGCAGAGGTGCTCCAGCCCTCTCATCATCTTCATGGTCCCTTCATGGACAGTTGCACTAATATCAGGGAGATGCTTCCGATAAAGCCAGGGCTGAATTTAGCCTTTAAGAACACAGGAGCTGGTGCCGTTAGCTGTGGCTCAGCACCATGAAGGCCCCAGCACAGTGCTCAGTGCCGTATCAGTCAGCTGAAGGCAGTATCATGTTGTAGTCACAGGGGAGAAGGCGTTTGCTTAGAAGTTATGCATGGTCTTAAGTGCTTCACCGGGTCGGGGTTTACATTGCTGCATGAAGTGGACAAAACCTCCGAGTCTGCAGCTACAGGACCACACACATTCACACCCATCCCCATCACTCCCACACCACTGATTCCTGCATGAAGATGTGGCCCCTTTTACAGAAAGTCCCCAGCAGAACTGCTTTTATGATGCATAACAGCAAAATCCAGATATTGACGTGAATTTTTAGAAAGGCACAGCATTCCCCACATCAGAACTATCTGAGCAGGGAAACTCGACAGCAGGAGACAGCTTGTTCCAGCTTCTCGTGGGTTAAGATGAGCTGAGAAAGCTGGTGGCCACACATACTGCTATTTAAGGGAGAAAAACAATGATGGAGAAAAGAAAAACAATTACCTTGTCTCCTTGGAAGCCGATATCTCCTGGAACACCTGCTCCTCCCTGATCACCCTGGGTACACATCACCAGAGAGTTAAAACAGGCAACAGCAATGGCCCAAACACCCAGGTAGATGCTAGACGGGGCACTGCACAGCAACAGCCTCATCACTACCTTCATTCAAAACTGAACTGCTGGCAAACCGTAGATCATATTAACTGCAACAACAAGCCTGAACTAAGTACGTTATTTCTAAACATTGGTTCTAAAGTGAGGAGTGAATCTGCAGGAGAGAGAAAAATATGAATTCCCAAGCATTGTGTTTCTATAGAAGTTACAAGAAGAGAGACTATGTTCCTCTGGCTAACACAGCTGTGAAGGTGGTGAAGTGTTAAAATTCAGCTGAACAGAAGGGCTAGTTTAGTTTTCAATGAAAAGACCTTTTCTCTCATCAGGTTCTATAGAAGAGAAAACAGTACTTGGGGTTGCTGTGAGCATATACTAGTGCTGGCATCAAAGATCCATCCTCTTCCATAAGAAAACAAGCGTAACTTCTAGTGATGCTTTAGTACCATCTCACTGCCAATATTTAGGCTGAGATTCGCTGGGAGGGTAGGCTGGTGTGCAATGGGATGGGGATCCCATCTTTGAGCACACCATCATTGACAGTATTTCCTAACCCTAAATCTTTCTTTTCCCTCTTAGGTCCATTGTAACAGATGCAGACTCTATGAGCAGAAAATAAGTATCCCTGAAGGTTTTTCTAGGAGTGGTGGGTTATCTTGCATTGCCTCAGCCCCGCTGCGAGCGGGCTGTTGGGCCAGGTGACCTCCTGATTTCCCTTCCAACCCCATTTAGCTAGTGACTTAGGATGAGTCAATGATGGGGCAGAGAAAGGAAAATCCTGTTTGGGAAGTTGAAGGGAATGACTGTGAAGACTTGATGCACTGACAAGACCCAACAGAAATAACTGTTAGAGGAACTCTGTCCCATGCACAGCAGATGCCTTGAAACTTGGCTTCCCACTAAGGGAACAAGCCGTCCAAGAGCAGAGAGCTATATGTTTAAACACAGTCCACATGGAAGACATATGGACTCCTGCTACTGAGCCAAAGGCTACAAAGAGATGGCAGAAGAGTCTACTTCTGCTCAGGCAAAACCCACCCACTCGTTATCAGAGAGCTGAAAGAATTCTAACTCCTTTGGTAACATGCAGGGGATAATGAAATTGTAAATGGTTAAGGCTTGAGTTGGGAAGGACTATTTGGAGACAACTTCTTTCAGAAGAAAGAGAGTTAAGAACTATGCAGATTCAATGATGGAAACATTTCATGGATTCATGCTAAATTCCCTTAAATGTTTTGGTAAATGTTCCCAGAACATCTCACTGAACCATCTTCAAAACAAGTATTTTATTTAGCAAAACAGAAATGTCACTTAAAAAAAAAAAAGTTAAATTGATTTTACTCATTTGGTTTTTAACCTAAAATATTTTAATTTGAGTCAAATAACCAGCATTTTGCTTCATCTGAACTATTTTCCATCTTTCCTTTTTTGTTGTTGTTGAGGGAAATTTTTTTTTTGTTTGCGTTTTTTTTGGCAATGCAAGCAAATGGAAACAATCAGCTATTTACACAGCTTCAGTTCAGAGGAACCCCAAGTATTAGATACAATAGAGATGGCAAAAAAATCCCAAACCATACAACCCAGGTCATTGTCCTGCCATTGCCAGATTTCCTTCATCTTCTCTGAATTTTCTACTTATTTCATCTAATTTAAGGTTTAAAACACCAAAATCAGCAGGCAACGCTAATTCTGGCTCTTTCCAGAAGACAGAAGGTAAATGTTGTTTCTTGTAAGTGAGAGGTTTTCTCTGAAAACTCCATATCACCTGAGGGTCAAAAAAACCCACCATGTTTTTTTTTTTCTTTTATTAAGCAGTTTTCTACCTGGCCAGTATAAGTGACCATTGAAATACTGCTTCAGAAGAAATACTTGGACATTTAAAAATGACTACTATAAGAAAAGAGTCGCCTGAGCATTGCGAAAGGCAGGAACAAGCCTTTATCACTGACCTTTAAGCAGAATGGGATAGCGCCCACACGACAGGGAAAAGAGTTTTCAAACAACTCTGAGAAATAGGCATTAGAGGGGGTAAGAAGGAAGCAGGAAAGACAAAATACATCTCTTATCTGTAGCTGGGCTCCACACAAGAGCTCACATGCTGTTGCAAGAGCCCAGCGAAATGTCACAGTGTGAATGATCCATCTGCAATGGCCATTAGAACCTTAAATAAAACCCGAGGGCTCTGGCACTCCCTTTCACCCGCCGCGAGCACCGTAAATCTGGAAGGGTGATTCAGGGTGTGTGTCCTTAACGTGAGGAAAAAATCGAGGAGGAAAGAGGTCAGGGGTGTTTGTTATTGAAAAAAAAAAATAAAGAAAGAAACGGTGCCGAGATGATGAAAAAGACCTTGCTGGTGAGGAGGGGGAGGAAAGTACAATCTGAAGTTACAAACAGGATCTGCCCCTGGGATATTGCCTGTGTTTCACGTTTCACCTATCAAAAGAAACCCGGCGTCAGAGACCCCGAGGCCCCTCCTAACGCAGCCCCGTGCAGAAGGGGGGCCACAAGGGAAGCGACAGATTTGCAAGAATGAGGTGGGTTTGCTGTCTGCAGGACGCACAGGAGGTCTCTGTGCATACACCCCTCCTTTTGCTCCCGACGGGACATCTCTGTTTCCAAGACTTTCTCCTTGGCAATATAAGGGCAGCAAACTGCAAAACTACTAGAGGTATTTTACTGAGCTGTGTCCTTCACAAGTTACAGATGTCCTGATTCATAAAACTCCTTTATGTGAACAAGTAGCTGGGATTTCCTCCACTTCCTCCACCTTTCCTCTGTACGCATCACAGCACGTGGTCTCCTCAGAACCACTCTTCATTTCAGGGTTACGCAGTAATTCCACTTCTCCCCGTAAGAGCAGATGCAGCCCTCTCCGCCCTCTCTCCTTGCCTCCACAAACATATATAAATGGAAATAATTTTTCTGTATAAAAAAGAATCCTTAACTTCTGTGGTACCAACCTTTCAGGGGGGATCAGGAGGGGTTGGCTAGCACTGATGCGCTCTGTACTTGCCTGTCTAGCTGCTGGATACACAGATGTGATTTCTGCAGGAGGAGGACGATGTTGCCCCTTATTCTAGCTTATGCCTGGCCTCTACCATGCCATGCCTGCTTTTGGAATTAAGGAGCTGCACCTTGTAGAATACTGAACAAAGCAACATAGTTCAAAGAACAGTGAAAAACACCCCCCCATGGAAGAGGAAAACCCTCTCAGCATTGAGGCAGGCTCCTCCTCCTGTGCGGGTAAAGGGGAACAGCAGCAGTGTTTCTGAAGGATGCAGCATTGCAGGGAGAAACTCCTCCCGGGTGGATGGAAGTGGCAGCCTTGGTTCCCTGCCCACAAGCCCAGTCGAGCCACCACCATCGTGCTCAGGTGTTACTGGTGCCTGACCTGACTGCTGCTGAGGGAATGGAGTCTTCCTCACCTACAAAGAGACAAACCTGTCCAAGACCGCTCCCGTGGACTCTGACCAGGTCAGATGGGTTTAACAGGAGATTGCAGACATCTAATTAACTCTTCATCAACACATCCTCAGAAAGGTGCTATGAAGGGCAGCCAGGAGCTGGCAGGGCTGGCCAGGCGTGAGTGTTGTGGTTGTGCCCCAGGGACACTGTGACACCTATGGTGGCTCCCTTGGGGTGCTAGAGGAGTAACGCAGGGCACAGCACCAACAACTCCATGGGACAGGCAGGAGAGGCCAAGTTCTGCTGAACTATGATGGGAGGAAAAACACTGTCCTTTGCCGGGGAGGATGTGGGATGCTCTCAAAATCCCTATTCCCTCTCAAACCTGGGTTAGTCCATGAGTGGCAACAGATGGAAGGTGTGAGGCCCCCAAAGATGCTCTCATCTGCCATCAGTTACTAATTATGAAAGGTTACTGATTACTGTCAGCATGGAGCAGTGAGGTTTGCTGCTCTCTGTCCCTGCTGACCCAGCATTTCAGGTGCTGCCAAATGTCTGGGGCTTTTCTTTTAATTTTCTTTTTTTTTTTTTTTTTTTCTCTTTAAAGATGAATTTTAACTCCATGTTTACCAACTTTCTGAAAAACACAGTAGAGGAGAAGAGAGAAGGGCCAGCACATTCATTCCTGTCCCCTCTGGCCATGTAATGGGAGACTTCTGCACTTCTGCAATAATCCCTCCCATCCCTTTGGGGAAAGTCTCTGTTTCTAAGTGGATTTATTAGAAAAAGTTTTCCAGTGAACCCACCTGGCATCTTCATACAAGATTCAGCCTTCGGTAGGCTGGGACTCTCTGGTGTAAAGTGTTGATGTGCTGTTGGAATGGGCTCTTCAGAGGGAACTCAGGGACCTGGTGTGCCCACAGAGCGGTACCGTGGGAGGGGTGTGCTGGAGCCACACCAATGCACAGGGAAAAGGTTGCTGCATGGTGGCTGGACTGTCATCCCCAACTAGTGAGCTAAGTTCACCCTTGTAATTGCATCTTCATCATCCAGCAGAAAGGGGAACTCTCTAACTTGGGAGGTGACCAAGCTATGAATAAGGATCTCTGCAGAGGCAGATTGCATACAACCGCGGTCTGGAAATGTTTCAAGAATGGCAAGAGGGAAGCTTTCAGATCAACAGACATAGAGAATAAATACAAGATTCAGGGAGGTTGCTTATGTTTCTGGTCATAGTAGTACAACAGTTTTGTCTGAAGATGACGATGGAGGGTTATAACAAAGCCAGAATATAATGGACAGAAAAAGAACAGTAAACAACTAGAGAAAGCTTTAAATAAATGCCACGGCCTAAAAATAGCAATAGCAGCAGAAACTATGGGACACAACTGGTGAGAGATTACAGAAGGGAGCCTCTAACACAAGTCAATCTTTCTGTTCCAGGCAGAGCCCTTCCCGTGACCCAAACCCAACTAGGCACTGAGTGAACACAGAGATCCTGCCTCTAGTTTCCCATATGTGTGATTTCCTTAAGTTCAGATATTTCTAAGATCATCTTCAATTAAAAAGTACGTGGCACAAACAAAGAGGGGCAAAGAAAGTTTTATGATGCAGCTTCTTAATAAAGGCTGAGATAGAAAACATTTTCATCGAAATGAGGCAGGCAACAAGAGGAAAGATGATCCTGGCAAGGAGAGGGTCCAAGAGGGCAGGATGTACTTCCCACCTCGAGCAACCTCCTCCTCAGTCACTTCTGCCACTCAGAAGCCCTCACAAAACACGAAGGGCATAAATGCCCCTTCCTTCTACCGCATATGCATTAGAAGCACAAGCTCTTTGAAGTCACAATTTTCCCCTTGCTACAAATGGAGCAAAAGCAACAACACCAGATACCATTTAAATTTCTTAGTGGTAGCAGAACATAAACAATTAGAAAACGAGTGTAAACAAGCTGTAAGAAGGGATGAGTGTTTTTGCTCATGATGTCCAAATAGAAGTGAGAGAAAATAAAAAGGCTTAAAGCTGCCATTCACTAAAGGAGCATGGGAGTGAGTAAATGGATGCATTTGATCAGTTGGAGAAGGGATGCATTATAAACCGGGCCAAGCAGCTGAACAGCAAGGCCAACAAATCAGAAAACCAAATAACTGAAAAAACCACAAAGCTATTTCAGGCCAAATCCTCCTTCAAATGTAAGGAGAGCTGATGAACTTTGTCTATACTCACGCAAACAAGTGCAGCAAATTCGGACCCTTTGGCTAAAAACTGCAGTGCCAGAGCCATGTGACCTCACCTGAGCAGATGAGACTTGTAGCCATCAATGCCTAAATAGAAGTGATTTTCCTTCACCTTGTATTTCCCAGCCCTTTGACTGCTGGAAAGGATACACCCAAGCTGTTTGGAATGTCTCTGACTCTGAAACCATCTGAGTGTTTGATAGCACCCAGGATATTCAAACTAAAGTCTAAAAGATTAGGGACAGAGGATGTTTGAGCAGAAGGGATGGTCTGTCAGGCTTGAATTAGGAAAGGGTTGTAATGAAAACCAGTAAGAAATTCCATCCTGTCCAAAGAAAATGCAGTGGGAAAGGTAGCCATGGAGGGAAAGAAAAAGTTTGGTGCACCCCAGGAGAGAGGCTGCAAGAGTGAGCATAGGATTACTGGGAGAGGATGAATAATTCTGCACTGGAGTAATGACAACTCTAGGGAGAGCTGCAAACCATTTGGTTACTGTGACAGCAGCAGAAATGGGGGGGATAACGAGACCAGTCTGTGCAAAGGGATAGGGACTGTAATGTCCAGGAAGGCTAATTTTGCTAAACAATGACTTAGATGCTGGTGATTCTTAAGATACTCAACCATTTCTTCCAAAGAGCGACCAGAAAAGTCTTTGGGCTTTGGGTATTGGTGTTGAGTCAAGAAACCAGCTAGAAATTCTTAAGCTAGTAAAAAAAAAAGGCTGTAAAGAAAAAGGCCTTCTCTTGCCCTGTCCCTCCTGTACAAAAGTGAAAATGTGGTACAGGGGAGGAATGGAAACTGCAGACACAGGAGCCCTGGCAAAGAGCTGCTATAATAGACGGAGAATGGAATCAACTGGCTTGACAACTACTTCCCCCATGTGCAGTTTTGGGCTGCTAAATCGTTCTCCAAAAGCAAACATCTAGCAAGAGAATAAACCATCAGACAGGAGGAGGAGAATACACTTAATGGTCATTTTCCATTGCCCTCCTGAGCAATCAGAGCCAACAATAAATGATTGCACCTCCCACTCTTTCAGACTAAATAAATCCTATAGTCGAGTATCTGTAGGAGGATGGTTCTCATGACAGTGAGACATTTACACACACAGCTTCATGCTGATTGAGCTCAAGCTGTGTGTTTTTGTGCCAGCAGCACTAAATCATTGCAATCAATGCCCCTTTCCTTTTTTCCTTTTCTAAAGTGATTTATATCAGTTTGGCAGAAGGCAATTTCCTCTCGGCAGGAAGCTGAGCCGAGGTGAGCTTCTCCAAACGGGAGCGGAGATACCTAACACAGAACAGTTTTTCCTGGGGATCCAGCTGCTCTGCTTGACCCCGTGAGCTGTGTTCATGTGTTTCCCCCAAATGCCTCAACGCAAACCCATTATTGGCATTGTTAGGTCTTCATCCTCCTCCCCATCCCATCACATAACCAATATAAAAACATAAAAGCCCAGTAAAAAAACAGATAATCTTATAGTTCCTGTCATCATCAGTGGGAGACAGAAGGTCCAAAGAGAATCTGAGCATAACCGATCTACACTAGGACTCCCCGGAAAAGGGGATGGGGCATATATCATAAAAGAAATTAAAAATCAACACTGGAGTGTCAAGAAAGGGGGAGGGTGGAAGGATGGGAGCAAAGAGACCGTCAGACTGGAACCAGCATGATGGTTCTGAATAAAAGAGAGAAGCTAAAAAGGGGTTTTTACATGCAAAATTAAAACACAGTGCAATAAGGGAGTATTCAGATCACCTTATCACCTTTCAGTCCATGTTCTCCAGGGTTTCCCATCAGCCCCTGAAACAAAAAAAAAGTTCAGTCAGACTGAGCCACTGTGAAGTCTTGCTCAGGTCTATGACATTGATGTCCTCGATGGGGCCAGTGGCTCAGATCCACAGCGCTGGCCTGGCAGAGCTCGCAGGCCAAATGTCACGCTGTTTCCAAAGTATGCTCCATCACTCATCCTTTAAAATCCCTCCACATCAGGAGATGCACAGGGAAGACACTCCTAAGATTCTCCACTGACTTATACCTACTGCAGAGCACCAGTGGGATGTGGTGTTCAGTGGTGCTGTGCTGGGTCAATGGGAAAGCATCACTGCTGCCCACCCTTCTCTCAGGCTGGTCACTATTTGCCAAGGGAAGAACAGAACATCCTTTGGCACTGCCACAGAGGAACAAGAGCTGACACAGCTCAGTTATTCTCTTACCTTTAAGCCTTTTGGTCCTGGATAGCCTATCGGTCCCACGGAGCCCATGTCACCCTAGTAAGAGAAAGAAAATTACCTAAGTCATTAGATGCAAAGCCAACAGATAGCTGCATGTGCTGTGACATTCCTCTCCTATCTGGTGTCTCAGTATCCCTGAGGAATCGCACCACTGACTTCAGCAGAAGCAGCATCCTGCCATGAGTCAAGAGACTTTTAACGTGTAGACAGCCTCTAAGTAAAAGCAGCACAAGGTGTTTGCATTGCAGACACCTGAGGGAAGAAGAACAGCTCCTATTTGCGTCCTGCTTTTGCCACAAAGCGATCCCAAAGCACGTGGTTGCTGACCACCGGAGATGTGAGCTGGCTCCCACCATCAGCCCAACCGGCCCCTCCATGCTGCTCCTCTGCACGGCCACGGCAAGTGGGCAGAGGGTGCTGGATGCCTGGATCGCACACGAGCATCCCACTCCTGCCCCACAGCAGGGTCAGGGAGTGTGGTCAGACTCCAAACCCAGGAGCTGGGCTCCTGGATACACTTAAAAATTACATAAGGAATCCAGGTTAGTAAATTAATGGCAAAATAATGGAAAATTAATTAAGACGACACCTTGAAGTCTGAAACTGCAGTAGGATCTGAGAAATTGTTTCTGTACATTCCTCCTAACTTTTGAATGGATTAATTTCCCTCTTCTACTACTTGAAAAGTTAAAATAATGAGCTGGTTTAAGATGATCCTGGAGCGCATTTATTTTCAGTGATGCAACTTGTCATTTCAGAAAGAACCCACCACAGTATTTCTGAGTCTGAGGGTCTGAGGGACACAGATCCAAACAACAAGAAAGCAACAGTCAAGAAATTTGGGTCTGATATGTAAAAGTGATATGAGGAGGAGAGAGGAGAAACAGGAGGAAAGGACAGAGAGGTCTCATCAGCGTGGCCGTTCTGCTGCAGCGAGGAGCCAGCCTAGCATCACCTGCTGGGACTCGTAGGAGAAGCTGCAGCGCGGGAGGATGCTGGTTCCTGCGTGTACCTGCGTGTGCACATATAAAAGAGAGCCTTCAGTGGCTGGCATTTAAACGGGCCCATGAAGGGAGTCAGTGACAGGGGGCACCAGCCTTGCCTGCAACGTGTAAATAAACAGGGCAGGCTCTGCTGAAGGAGCGCTTCTCTGCCGGCAGTGCCGGGCCCGCAGCCATACCGGGAGCAGCGGCCGCACCAACAGACGCCCTTTTCATACCTCCCAGCATAAAGGCTGCTTGTAGAAAGGCGTTTACTTAAAGCTTTGCCCACACAGTTAATTAGGAGAGCAAGAGGCTTTAGTTACATCTAATTCTGCTCTTCAGCCTCTCTTAAACCAGGGAATGCAAACACCTGCAGGGTGCCTGGAGGCAGCCGGGAACCTGGCTGGTCCCAGAGGTGGCTGTAACTGGGAAGGAAGGAAGGACCGAACGTGGGCAAGCCCACAGCAAACACCCAGCCGCCTTCTCCATGGCCTGCAGCCCTGCTTCCATGCTGCACACCCCAAGGAAGGAGTTGGTGCTGTCCCACCGAAAGGAGAAGGCAGGATGGGCATGTCCCCTTCTGCCCATGAGCACGGAGGAGGTCACTCTTAGATCAATCCCACCAGAGATGCTTCAGCACCCTAAATCCAAGAGTTGCATGCTATTCCAGGACAGGAGCTCTGACTTGGTCTGGCCTGAATCTCAGTTTGAAATTTTTATCTGCTCAGAATAGTGCCAACAGACTAACTAGGAAAGGGCAGCCGGTTGCTACTGCTTCAGTGGTGATTCCTGAAGAAATAGCATTGCAAAGGACAGACTTTCTGCCTTAAAAGTAAAGCTAGGAAGAAGCTCACAACAGCAGTGATGGTTTCTTCATTTGGATGGGAAGAGAGAAGAAATATTTAAAAGTTTAAGATGGACCAGGCTTAGCAGGAAAAGGAGAACTGCTCTTTTTGCCCTTTTCCAGCAAAAACATTAGAACTTGGGATGTCAGTAGAGACCAACATTACAGATCAAGACAGATGTGAGACTCCAGACACCTCATGATGGAGCTGAACCCTGCTCTAGGACATGCAGTCCAAGATTTTTAGGCCAGTCAAGGAAGAAAACAGTTTAGTTGTACCTCACACCGAATTTGGGGTCATTTGGGTGGCTTCAGCCAATATGGAACAAAACCATCACAATCACAAAGCAGGTTAGAAACCACACAAGTGCCTGTCCTGGTTTCAGATCACCTCCCCTTCCTGCCCCCTGCAATCTGTGCCCAGCAGGGCAATGGCTGAGCCACCTCGGGGGGAGGACAGGCCACCCCCTGACTCCATCACCTCTCAAAGGATTTTAATCACATTTACTGTGTCCGACCTTTCACCTTCCAATGAACAAATATCTGTGAGATAATAGCAACCAGGCTTAGATGAACCTTTCCAAAAGTGAGAAGAGAGACGATCCAATTCGGACAATACCTTCAACTGTGTTATTTTAAACAGCAAACTTCCCCTTCCAGCCCTTTGCCAGGAGCACATCCCTTCTGCTGCTACAGCTCACGTAGCTACTTTCTTCTCCACCACCAAGGGGAAACACAGACCTAATTCCTGACTCCACAAAAAGCTTTCTGAAGCCTTAATCCACCTTTGCCCAATACTTGTTCCACCGTATTCTCTGTTTTTCTCACGATGAAGTCTAAGGTTTCTGAGTTTGATGCTCTGTGTTTGTGCAACGCCCAGGGCAATCGAGGCCTTGATCTCATACACATTCCCACAATTTAAACTACAGAAAGGCAAAAGGGGAAAGCTTTTAATTGTTCATAACAAGTCAAGTTTTCACGGATTTTCAAGGCCGAGGAGGAGTAATTTTGAAAGAATGCTGTAGCACTAGCAGAGCCTAGCACTTTTTGTGCAGAGAAGAAAATAACTTGAAATGGAGACCTCAAAATAACCCCTAATCTGTTCAGCTGGGCATTCGCTAACCCCCAGCACAGCTGCCAGAGGATGGGTTGCCACCCACCCTTACAGCCATCTATGTCCTGCTGGGGAAGAGTGTAATGAAGGGTGGAATTTGCCTGTGTACCTAATTACCTGGATTAGTGCTGGGATGGTGAGACTGCATGTAAAATTCCTGTTTAGTCAGAGGACAGACAGTTCCTGCCCAGGGTCTCTCCAGTGAGCAAGAGCTGAGTGTCCTTAGGTTACTGCTTACAGGGACCTGCTTTTTGAAAGATCCTGGTGTGGAGTGATTATTGCATCTTCAAAGAAATGTCCCAGTGAACGTTATCAAAAGGGTGAGTTATCTAGGAATAAGGGCACTAACAGCAAACCTTTAATCTGTTCCCTTTTGCTTAGAGAGGGTTTGTCCTCCTCCACCTCCCTGTCCACCAGGCAACCTCCTCCCTCCCCAGACATCACATCTGCCCCATACAAACAGTCGTCTTCTGCACTGCCTGGCACAGGAAGAAGAAAATCTGTGCTTAGTTATGCAGGTTGAAAGGGTTAAAGCCAGATCTCCATTTGTTTTTGTACTTACAATGAGTCCAAGGACTCCAGGAGGACCTGGGGCTCCCAATTCTCCCTAAAAGGAAAGACAAACCCACATGGTTATGGACACTTTGTAGACAAACAGAGGCTGAAAGGCAGCTCAGTCTTTCAAGAGCTTGAGGGAAGAGAAGGGAAAAGACCGTCCCTCCCTGTTCCATCCTCCCCACAGCCCCTTCCCCAGGCAAAGGGATGGAGAGCTCCCATCCTCCTCAGCACAGCTTCTTCAGACACAGGGCTGCTTGTTGCTCCGCAGTTATTTGCAGGGCTGCCTTCTCCCAGGAGCAGGCTGGCCAAAAGCAGCATTTCACTGTGCAGACAGGGCAGAGGGTGGGAGCCTGCCCCAGGTGAGAGGAAGGTGTGGGCAAGGAGGGGGACAAAGGCAGGGAGAGAGACAAGGGTAGCAAAGCGAAGGTGGGAAGGAGAGGCAGGCTGTTGCTTGGCATTGGAAAAGGTGAGGTTAATGGGAAAGAAACAGTAAAATTCAGGAGAAAAGTAGGACTTGGATGAAAATTAAACTGGGTAATGCGGGGCAAGGGCTGTGCCATCTTCTGGCAAGGGCTTGATGGGCTCTGGGAGTATGTTTGGCACATGGGGTGCTCTGAGGCTGTTCCTCCTTTATCTAAGAGCTGGTTTAAGGTGAGGAACCAGCAGCATCCTCTGCACTCTGACTCACCCTCCTGGGTTCCCGCCCAGAACATCAACTAGCCATTTCTTTAGTTTTTAGAAAAAGGCTCTAGACTTGGCTGGGAGGAGATGGCTCAACATCTCTGTCCCTGGAACAGGGAGCTCTGCAAGGAACCCAGCACTTGCTTGGGGGACGAATCACTTTTAATCGCACTGCAGAGCACAGGAGATGGGCTGCAGAGATTTCCTCCTGGGCTCTGCCCCCATTCGTTATCTCTTACTACTGCTCCCAAGCAAGGCACTTTGGAAAGCACCAACTCCTCTTAGAAGCTTCTCAAGAGCACTTCAGAGCATACCAGCGCAAGCGTGTCTTGCACTGTCTGACGTCTTGGTGTCTGAGTTTGTGTCAAATTCTCAGCTTCACCCCAAACTCTCTCCGTGCCAGCTTTCCAAAGACCTGCAGGTGCCAGGAGCCTGAGGCCATTCCCAGGTGAAGTGCAGTAGAGAAGCTGTGTCAGACCCTCACCCATCACCTCTCTAGGTTCCCCAGTACTTTAGCCATCCAGATGTGATCCTCAGCCCGTCTCCATGTTCCCCTCCATGGATCACCCACTACCTTGCTGCACCAACAGTGGGTTGCTTGTTAGGGCAAGGACCAGCTCTTACACACCTCCGTCTCCAACAGAGCCTCTCCAAACAAGTGCATTGGAAATACTAAACTTCCTGTTGGCTCAGACAGCCCTACCCTGCTCTGGATCCCACTGGCTACTTTCTTTGACAGAGCAGCTCGGTTTATGGTGCACATCTGGTGGAGTCCCCTTCAGTGCAATAAAGCTCCCCTTTTATGGAAAGATTTGCCCAGTGAAAGAATGAAAGGGAAGGGGACGCAATGTGACTAAACGTGCTCAGCCTCCTTGGGTAAAGGGTTACGTGTGTTTATTTTATGGGAAGTGGAGTAAAGGACTATTGGGCAAGCACACACAAAAAGCGTTTCATAATCTCCACCAGCCTAAAATTGCTTTTTTATGGCCAGTTCCTTTCCTGCATACTTGGGACATCTGTGGAGCAATTGTTCCTCACGGGTGGGATTTCTGCATCCTCCGAGCTACTGTAATAAGGTCGGCTTCAAACTTATAGTCGAGGCCTGGAATTAGTAGGCTCAGCAAGAAGAAGGAATATCCCCAGGAATGCTGAGCACAGGAGCTGCATGGTGGCCTGGCTTTCCCAGTAAGCTCTGCAGGCACCGAGGGTGGTTGGGATGAAGCCTGGCTGGACAGCTGGCTCTTGGTCCCACCAGTCGCAGGAGGGACTGCCTAGATCTCCGAGTTATGTCAAGTGTGTATTCCTCAAGAGAAAGAGTATTTGTGGAAACACATGGCCTCATGTCTAATGCAAGAGGATTTCCTCTTGGAAGTGAAGTGGGTGGATTCCCCTGGGAGAGGTGGACAGGACTAGTTGTTAATTTAAGTCATTCCCTGGCTTGGGAATTGAAGGATTTACAGGTGTTCTCCTCTGGCTATCGATAATGACAGGCTGGTCCCTGACCTGTGAGGGAAATCGGTCTCTGTTCTCCTTTTTTTCAGTACATGAACTGGGCACTGGGACAAGAGACAAGGAGATGAATCAACAGTCCTTTCCCATGTCTAATTTCTGTGATTAAGAGACTAATTGGAGTGGCTAAAACGCTCCGGGAACGGGGATCTGGAATGTGATGGCTCAACAGTTCTCAACAAGTTGGTAGGAGGGAAAAAAGCCCCTGTGGTCGGAAGAGTCTTTGCTCTGTCTGGAGGGGATGGAAAGATCAGAGACTGTCGGCTTCAGCCATCTCCATGTGACGGGAGAGGCGGCAGCAGCGTAAGTGCTGGATCAACTGGGGATGGGGCAGCTGGGGCTGCCTGCCTGCCTGCCCACGACTGCGCTGCATTCTCCACCTAGCAAGCCCCGCATATTTGCGTGTTCCACAAACAGACTTTCTGGCATTTTTCTGCGTCTGTGACTCCACTTGTGACCCTGTGAACCTCCCTTTAAGGCAGCCGAAACAGTCTGTTTTCATTCTACAATCTCCAAGGCACATTAATATTTAAAAGCCGTTGATAAGATGAAAGAAGAGCAGTCCTTCTGGATGAACTAACGGAAGGGACATTTGCTTCTCTCTGATGCTCTGGGAACTGGCATTCCGCTAAAATTGAGCGCATCTTCTGAATGGAGCTTAGACAACTTGCAAATTTAAAAGAAAACAAAACAAGTTATTTGGAAAAAAAAGTCTTTCTGACCTCCAGGATTCCTGCTCTTCCTGGTGGGCTGGCTGGAAATAGCAATACAATGTAGAAAGTCTTCTACTTTGGGACTACTGATTCCACTCTGACCCATGGCTTAAGCTGACTGAAGGATGGGAAAAGTCCAGCAGAAGTATTCCTTGGGAATCTAGTTCTTTCAGTTCACTGCATTTGTGACTCGTGTTGGATTCCCACAAAGGCTGGAGCGTAGCTGGGCTTGGCTTGCTGGTTAGAGTTGCTTGTGAAAATAACTTTTATGCTCCGTATATGATGAATGGGAACTTGAAGACTCTCACAGAGTGGGTTACTTCACACAAATCATTCCATCAAGCACCAAGAGCAACACTGTGATTATGTGTGAATAAGCAAGACAGCAGGAATTTCAAAGATGAATCAGTACTGCTCACATGCTAATTGAGGGAGAACCAACAAAGTGACTCAGAAAATAATTTAGAATAATTAATACAGCCGAGGACTTTTTCAGTCCACAAGGACATGTTTTGTGAGTAGTGGAAAACACAGCATGTATCTAACTGTTTGGTACTAAGTGCTACAAGAGCAGAGCAAAATAAACCTTAGCAGCATCCAGCTGCTCAAATGGTCCCTCTGACCACCCTGACCCAATTCCCCAGAGACACCTCCCACTCTTAGAAAACCAGCAGGGGTCAGATGAAGACCGGCGAGAGGCCAAGAACTCAGGAGCCTGGAGAGTTCTCCCACAGTGAAATGCTGGGGCTGGCTGAGGCACAGGACAGGGCAGCAGAAACCTGGGCTTTGGTGTGTCCCAGGGCTCCCAGACTCTGGAGCGGGGAATTCGGCACCAGTATTAACATTCACTTCAGATGAAGGAAGGTACTGAGCTTGGAGTACTTCAGAAGCTTACTTCTACAGGCTAATGAGATACAAACCGAGTGGCACCAGATTGCTAACCTGCATCAGAAAATGAAATGTGGTGAAAAGGAGAGGAACATGCCTCTTTCTCTATGTACCTCAGACCTCTATGCAATTGAGTACATTGAGTACTGCTCTTCTGAAGGTTCATGTGCACTCAGGTGGCCATCTGTGGTGCCTTAAGATAAAACATCCCTCTGTCTGGGGCCCAGGTCTCCCTGCTATGTTCATATGAAGCTTCATCCAGAGCACAATAGTTGGCAAGGTGATTCCTGTGGCTGTCACAGGCTTTGCATCAGGCCCCACGGTAGAGACAACACTCTGCAACCACTGCCTTTTCTCTCTTGATTTTTCATCTAGTCATATGCTCAGGATGAGAAAGCATCTATCAAGGCCAAGGCGCAAGAAAGGCAATAGGTGGAGACAAAGCAAATGGCAACATGATGACCTGGCAAGTTCAAGAGGATCTGGAGTTAAACATGGGAATTCACAGCATGCTTCAGCAGGGCAGGGACATACGTTTGTTTTTCAGGAGGAACAAACCCAAAATGCTAGCAGTTGCCACCAAACTTGAAAACTTCTCTCAGCTCTAACTGGCACGAGGCTGCACAATATGCTGCCTACTGGAATAGAAAGAAAGAAGGGGAAAAGCTATCAACTTACTGGGTTCCCATCGATGCCTGGAGGTCCACGTTCCCCAAAATCACCAGGAAAACCCTGAGGAGAGGAGGGAAACATAAGTATTAGTTATTGATGCACCCTGGTGTAAGGACAGGCAGCTTAAAACCTGCTCCCCCTGCACTCAATGCAGTGCTTTGGTAGGCAGCAGGTCACAGGGGAGTGTGGCCCATCCAGCTGCTTGTCCTCATCCAAAACCATTCCTGCTCCACCAACTCATCTGCTCCGTAAGAAGCTCTCCAAGGCCAAGAGCTCTGATTCACTGCTCTCTCCTGGGGCCAATGAAGGGTAACCAGAAGCACCGTTTACAAGCTTCAGCCATGAGCTGCACATTAATGGGAGCCTTGAGAGGAAGAATCAGTGAGGAGAGAGGAAGGCTTTTGCCTTGGCCATGCTATGAAAAGAACCCAGTGCAGAGGCTGCTGGGCCTGACTTGTCCACACCTTGTCTTGCAGGCTGTGTCCAGCCCTCATGCAGCCGTGCCTTTCCTCAGGACAAGTCTTCAGCCCTGGGCATGCTTCACTTGGCAGGCAAGGGTTTTGCAGCACCGTGTAGAAAGACCACGTGAGCGTGTGTAGCAGAGAGAAGGGGTGGAAATCTGTCCTCCTCCTGTCCTCCTTTTGGTTCACCCAAGTACTCCACTATGTCTAACAAGGAATATGCAGCCCCGAAGATTATGTCATGTAGATTACATGTGGAATGGTAACCCCACATTTGGAAGATCAAACTCTGTATTTAAAGATGCACTTCTTTCTATCCTCTTTCAGGATGAAATATCCTACTGACAGGCTACTCCCTTACAAGTCAATCCCAAATTCCTTATGTTCCAGAAGAAGTCATAAACCTCACTGCAATGACTATCCTCAAAAATAGATTGTCAATCTGAATTATTTCATTCTGTCTACTAACCCAATCACTTTAACAGTACCCTCTTCTCACAGGATAGCTGAATAGCGTAATGCCTGTTGGAGCCCATGCAGATGTTTAATGGAGCTGATCAAAGATGCTTAGTGAATTCACTCCAATGCATTCACAACCTTTCAGCTTGCCAGAGGGACAAACGGTTCCAAGCTCATTACGGTCCACACCCCAGAGCTGTGAAAGACCATGTTTACTACATGAAAAAGTCACCACAAAAGACTCCACCATCATCTCATTATATCTGATACAAATTTGGAAGACTTCAAACAATTATAGAAAAGGGAGTGGAGGTTCTCAGCCAGAGTCAGGACATGGTGGTGTGACACGTTCTCTCTCCCACTCTCGGGCAGACCCTGTGCTTCCCCCAATTCCCAATCACAAACCAATCCTGCAGCCGCTGGCTCTTCCCTGTCCTGTCGTGCCCTGTCTCCCTCAGAGAGAGCTCAGCAGAGGGGTACGCAACCGCTGTGGTTAATAAACCCTCTTAGTCGCTACCCCAACATTTTCAAGGAGGAAGCAGTTGAGTTTAAGATGGATGAGACTCAATTTTCCCGCGAGCTTGAACTTCATTCAGCAAAGTACTGGCAGGGAGCAGGCTGCCAAGAGCGACAGCTCACCCCTGCTCTCTCATCTGTTTATGGTGGCGTAGTCTTGGAGAGCAAGGAGTATTGCTTAGGTGAGGCTACAAGAGATGTGCTCCAGAGACACATCAACAAGCTGCAACTACTTCAAACTAGGGATCGCAGTAAAACTGCCTTACACCCTTCTCTGGCTCCAGCAGACCCATGAGAAACAGCCACATTCCTGGCTAAGAGTTTAAGAGACATGGATGGAGTAGACAGGGAGGAGACAAGGATGGTCCTTGCTGATCCAGAAGGACACTCTATCTTCCTGCCTGCTTCCCTGTATACTACAACCACTGTCTACTTTGGAAAAGCAAACTTGAAGGAGGCAAAATGGGACAGCCAACAGCAACACACTATCTAGAAACCCATTAGTAACACTGGACATCAAAATAATGCAGTGGACAGAGCAGGAAAAATACACTGGGAAGCTCCGCAGTCAAAGATGTCATCCAAGACCTCCCTTATCTTGAGGGTTTACAACTCCTGGTCAAGGTAAAAAGATACTTGGTCCAATCCAAGGTGAGAGATGGGAGACCTGTTTAAGACAACCAAAATTTTGCTACTGACTTCAGAGCCAGTATTTCACCTCTTCTGTACTAGTTCTCTACAGTATTCAGAACACACTCCTGAAGAGACACAAGCTATTGCTTCCTTGGACTCAATACTTCGATTTTATCGGCATCATAGCAAATGGGAAATTCGTCTGCGTTTTTCCAGCTGGGCACTACATCCCTGAAGCCTGTGCACACGCCAAGAAGCTGTGGTAAGCAACTGATGGAAACAGCCTTCTGCCATCTAGAGACATAGATGTCAAATATAACAAGAAGGCTTGGAAGGGGAAGGAAAGGTCGCTACAATTTTATTTTATGTAAAAAAGGGGAAAAATAACTCTGATACATGCTGAATCAATAAGATCAGAACTGAGATGAGTAGGGAAAACTCATTGCTTAGGCAAGACAAAAAAAGACTGCCTTGGAATGTTTTGCTGTTTACAGTCATACAACTTGCCAAGGAAAATATGAGTGTGCACAGACTGATACTGTACTTCCACTGCTGTCGAGCTCAGTCACAGCCTTCAGCACTCTCCCAGCTGCATCCTTCCTTCCTCAGAGGGAAGAGCTGGGCACAGAGTGACCCGTGGACACCACCAAGCAGCCTGGCCCTGGGGCTGCTGAGGTGTCTTCTGTCAAGCTAAAGTCTTACCAATGTGGCAAGGTTTTACTACTTTGAATAGTACAATTAAATCAATATTGCTACAGCAGCATATTATCATCTAGAGGAATGCTTGCTCCAGACTAAAAGCATTTTCTAATTTAAATCTCTTCCAACATGATATAAACAATGCACTCCTCTGCCAGAATAAAAGTGTCCAGATAAGAAACTATTTAAATTCATGTTTCCCACTAATCTCTCTTTATACCTCAGTTTCTAGTACTAACCTCACTGCTTAAAGATAAAGACGTAAGAGATTTGAGGCACTTGGTAACAGAGTTAATACAAATCTAGCTTTTACACAGGCTTTCCAATAGAGGGTCTCCAAATATTTTTTTAAAAAGTTGATTATTTTTGTATTTTGAAGGTGGAGAGCTGAGCACCTGAGGTCACTTGGCCAATGCTACTCAGCGAGCAAGAGATTTGACAATAAAAACCATTCACATCACGCTGTGACTCTCCCCACAGAGGTGGGGTGTCTGCCCATCCTCAAGACGGGATGGAAAAGGGTCAAAGTGGGAGGAAAGAGAGGAAAGCCTAGAAGAGTGTGGGCTGGCATCGTTGCAACAACAGCCAGGCCCAAGACAACACGCAAGAACGAAACCTGGTCCTTGCCAACACCTCATGGTCCTTAACACACGATCTGCTCTGCTGGCATGAGCATCCCTCCCGGCCTCGGCTCTGGGGTGATGGGTGGTCCCCTGACACCTTTTGGCCTGAGGTCTAAAACAAACCCAGAGAAGGAGACAAATGGAAAGAGCAGCTTCAATTCAACTAACCCCAGGTGTCCCAGCTCAATATTTGAGTTTGGCAACACAACTATTAACAGTCTTTTGCACGTTAAAGGAGCCCAAGGCTGGTGGCTGTGGCGTGAAGGAGGATATTTCAGCATCCATACGATGCTCCAAAGACCCAAAGCAGGTTGTGAAAGCTTTCCCCACACAGTCCTGTGCACAGCAGGAAACAATCAATCTTCTAAGCCCCTAATGAAAAGGAAAGCACTTTCTTTCCATGGGGTAAGCAGTAGCAGTTTAAACCACAGTAACAGTTCCAGTGACCACAGTGTCCTAATTTATTGGATCTCATATGTCTGTAAAAGCTATTTTTTCAGTGCCTTTCTCCTCCTGCCTGAGCCTAAAGGACAGAGATGTTCCCCAGGAACAAAACTAGCACTAGTCAAGCAAAACAGGCAGCCTAGGAATTACGAGCAGACTTCGTTATCCCACTTGTTTCATTCCTGTAAGCAGCACTACCTCTCCTCTCCTGAGGGCTGCTCCAGCAGCCTGAGGAGCCCAAACTGAGGGAGAACACATGGGGCAGGACGCTCATTTTATGGTGCTGGCGGACAGGCAGGTCGCAACTGGCAGCCCATTACAGGAGACTTGTAAAAGAGATTAAAGAGCCCAGCAGATTCAGAGTCTCCTGACCTTCCCAAAGTGAGTGCAGAGGGTTTTTTTGGTACAGAAAATCCGCGGGTTTTGAGGGTGCAGCTGTTTTTCCAGGAAGACTGGTCCCTGGAAATCGTGGTCAAGAATTGCAATGGCGAAGAAAAACACCCTCATGAAAAATATCGAGCCGTGCATCCTGCCAGCTCTGTGGGAGGGAGGGGACATGCAGAGAAGGACCAGGACTGGGAAGGGATGGCAAATGGCAGCAGAAATAGGAGGAAAAGGCTTGACTAACAAGTTCTGTTGGCCAAAGGCCAGGGGGGTGCTCCTCCGCAGCGGCTGAAGTCAGGTATGACAAAACTTTTGGCTCTAGCTCACAGCTGAGAAATACAGAGAAGAGATGGGAAAAAAAAAAAAAAAGGCAGCTGAAAGGATTTCACATTGTCTGAGGGAGAAGTTCAATGACAGAAGTAGGATGAAGCTTGAAGAGGAGTTGGAGAAAAAGCATACAAGCAGATGCTTTGGAATGAAAAAGATCCTGGTGCTTCCATGCTCTCCTGTCCCCACCCCAAGTAGAGCTCTACAGAGGGTGCAGTTTGTCCTCACTGCACTCGCTGAAGCTGAGGAACCCCTATTAGATAGGGAGGAGAGGCAGAGAGAAATGCAAACTGATTTATCCCAGGTAACACTCAGAAATCTGGAGCTGAACCAGTAACTAAATCTCTATTTTTAAGATCCTACAATAGCGCCTTAATTCATTTTCACCCACACTCCCTGCAAAGGGCATCTTCTCATACGCCAAGGGACGCCTGCTGAGAACAACCAGACATAGACAGACACTGGAATCAGCTCCTCCTGCACCAAGGGATTACATCCCCCTCCACCTCCCCTTCCTTTCCTCCTCCGCTTAAAACAGAGTGGCCTGCTCTTTCTTGCTGTTCTCGGCCAAAGGGCTGCTCCTGGTCCGAGCAGACGCCACTACTCCTTGTCTCCTGTCCCTGGAAGCAGCTGTCCTCAGGGAAGAGAGGAGATGCCCCACGTCCTTTGCTTCCCCAAGGCCTTTTCAGGTGTGCTCGTGTGGGTGGGTGTGTTGTATGTATACAACATCTGATTCAGTTTAAAACACTTTCCCTGCTGGAGTAAGGGAGGCAGTCTGGCAGCTGCTGCTCCGAGGAATCCTGGCAGGTCTTCACGCCAACAGAATCCTTCTCCAAAAATAGGATTTTATTTTCCTGTTGGCTGAAGGTGAAGCTGCTCAAACCAACCAGCCCTCCTGTCTTGTCTGCGAAAGGCTCTATTTGCCAGTTGGCTCTGGCCAGGTGAATCGCTGCCCAGGACTGTCCCCAGGGATGGAGCTTGCAAGTCAAACAATTTAAACATAAAAAACCCCAAACAACAAAAACCCCAAGGTGGTGGTGGGGAAGCAGGGCCGAGGGGGAGAGAAAGCATTGACTGGAAAAAAAGAAGGAGAATAAAATAAACAAGTGTAGCTTATGTTGGCAGCTGAGACCTCTGAGAGCATTCCTGGTGGAGAGAGCAGACGTGAGCCCCACCGCAGGTGGGTGCAAAGGCAAACGGGCTGGCTCAGACCCAGTGCTGGTTCCTCAAGGGGCAAGAGTCACCCTAAGGGGAGCCTGGCCACCCCGTGCTCCCGGCATGCCAGCTCACCAGCTTTAATTCGGGCAGCACTGCAGGAGCCTTTCCCTTCTTCTCAGGGTTGTGATGGCTTTTATCCCTGTGATGAGGGGAGGTGCCACCCTCAGCTGGCTGCGGGATCCGTGGTCCTGCTGGAATTCTGCCCCTTTGTCACCCAAAAGGGAGGTTTGCTCTCTCTCCCTGGGAGACTTCACAGCTCCACGTCACATCTTCTTTGGAGAAAGATTTCACAGCATTTTTAAAGATAACTATACCTCCAGCTGTGGGAGCACAGCCCTCCAGGGTAGCCTGTTCCACCCCAACATGAGCAAAAGTCTCCTGAAGGAGACCAATAACCCCTCCGCCCTCTTGCCCACCTACTTTGTTCCCTTTATCCTTGTACATGATCTCTGCCCCTGCCTGGGGGGCTCTCACAGAGAGCAGGTTATACACAGACCCAGTTCCCTAATGCTGGAGAGCTCTGCCACCGCTCCTAATTATTTATGGCCAAGGTTTCCAAATCAAGCAGCTCCTACTTAAGAAACTCCAGCACTTTGGTGATCAAAACGTTTCCAGACTCAAAAGTGATAAGTTGCATTATTTTTTCTGTAGAGTTTCTAAGGAAAATAATTTTGGGGCTTTGATCTGATTTATGAATGAATAATTCCCTGAAGGAAGAAAGACGTTTTTGTGTTTAGGAGACCTTGGTTCAACTCCTCACAAGTTTTTTGAATTACAATGGACAAGTCACTTAGAGACATTACTGGAAACAAACCGTCTTTGAGTTTGTTTCTTCTTTCTCTTTCAGCAGAAGTTATGGGCCTTGGCACCTTTCAAACCCTTCTCTTTGTGTTTTCAATACTTTTTTTTGGCCAATTCTTTAAAAATGAAATACATGGTAATTTTGTCCACCTTGCCAGGTTTTCTGGATGATGTAATGATGAACACAGGAACATGTGCTGCTATCAGAGTGATAAGTAACCATGCAAGCACCCCA
Source organism: Pedionomus torquatus (assembly GCA_013398155.1). Lineage (NCBI taxonomy): Eukaryota > Metazoa > Chordata > Aves > Charadriiformes > Pedionomidae > Pedionomus > Pedionomus torquatus. The sequence continues at coordinate 142,160 of VZRU01008461.1, forward strand.
CCACGGAGATTTGGGAAACTCCAGACATGTGGAACACGACTTGAGCCAAAAAAGAGACAGTGACATTTGCTCTGGGCTCGTGCCTGCATTTCAGAGTGGTGAACCAGGCCCAGAGGGGAGGAGAAACCAGCTGCCCAGTTTCAGTGTCCAACTTAAGCATTAAAAAAGTCACTGATTGCTCAAACCAAATCTATTTTAACAATTTAGCTTAATAAAGAAAAATTATACCAAAGAATTTACTTAGATGGCTAACGGGAAAAGTCCATTTCATTGGCACTCTCAGTAAAGGACAAGTTTTGTTGATTATTAATTTTTGGGACCTCCAGTTGACTTTTCATGCAAACAAAATGATTAAAAGCCTATTTAAAAAAAAAATAAATCAATCAATCAGTTTCTAAGAAGGCACCAAACTTTTTGGTGCTCTGCTGAGGTATTGGGACAAGACAGACAGACCTACCCAAGCCCTGTCCAGTGACTCTTACGGGTGATCTGTGCTCCTTCCCACAGTTCATCTTGTGGATTTACCTGAACAAATAGGTCCTCAGCCCGTGCGTTTTTCCACTGACTTCAGTTGGCCACCTCTATATGCACAGAGGATACAGCTGAACCTGAACTGGGACACCAGCAGGAAAGGAATGCTTTATGGGCTGAAGGATGAGTCCACCAAGGGCTCAGGTGAATCAGGCCTGAGCAGTGAAGTTACATGGACAAGTAAATATTTGTTTTCTGAGGATATATACAGATAACATAATTTAAAAAAATCATTCCCATTTCTTTCAAATCTTAGGAAATGGTTTGTGGACCAACACACTGAACTACTACCTAGGTAAGTTTAGCCTTACTGCTTTAGAAAATTTTCATTTTAAATTACAATGTTCCTTTAAAATGTTTCTCAGTGTTTAAAGAGAGGTACAGCTCCCTTCTTCCTCCTTTTTTTTTGGTAGGTAACCTCATCGACAAGAGACGTGGCTGGACCCGTAGCAGCCCGTGTGAGCCACGATACTCGGTGCTGTAGGTGAGAGCTCTTTGGCTCCTCTGTCATATCTCTTACGAGAAAAGCCATATGAGCTGCCTCTTCGCACCCCAAAGAGCCCACTCAAGTCAACCGGAGTTTGCAATTATTCATTAAAGAAGAAGTACTTTGAAATGCTGTTACCAGTTTCCCAAATCTCAACTTGTGTGGTACAGAAGACTCTCTCTTGGTTCGCTCCAAACCCAAGGAAGGACCTCAGCTGCATCCAAAGAAGAGAAGAGAATGGAGCGAGAAGAGAGGACTTGTTTATCATCTTAGTCCCTACAGAGAGAAGCAAAATTTATTTTCTCAGTAATTTGTGGTTATGCCAGCCTTTCCAGACACACGGCAAAACACGTTCCCCCATTGTTTGCATGGACATCAGCTCAGACTGTGTAGCTTGGCAAAGCCCTGTGCACTTACGTTCACCACTGAGTTATCTCAGCTGTATATCAAAAGGCGGGGGGAAGCTGTAAAACAAAACCTTCCTAACCCAAAGACTGCCCTGCTTTTTGCTATCTAGTGTTTCCCACAAGGCAATACCTTTCCATATGATGCAACAGACTACCCATAGTGGTGGGGAGCACAGGGGTGTCACACGCACTTCTAACAACTGATCAGATGAAGAAAAAGAAGACTATATTGAGACTTGGTGTTCACTGGAGGTAGGAATTGAGACATTAACTTTATAAGTCAACATGGAAGAAGACAGCAGACATGAAAAATAGCCTGGCAAGAAGGCGCTGCCGCACTACAAGCTGAGAGCTGGCAAGGGGGACCCCGCTTGTGGTCAGCTCATGGAAGACGGATGCCAAATTCGGCAGCTTGCCACCGCGCTGATGCTCACAACAAACACTGAGGCTACGTTAGGGTGGCTGCCAGATTACTGCTGTCTCTCCCAGCCTCCACGCTGGGGCTGGCAGGCAGAGGGAAGGGAGACTTCTGGACTCACCTATGCACTGATCCCTAATACTTAAAATCCACATGCCACTTTATAGCCTATCTTCCTTGACATCTGAGCAGTAATCCTTGGTATTTACATGCTAAATTTCAGCTCCTGAGCTCAAAGGAGAGCTGTGTGTTATCCCCGTTCTGCACGCAGCCAAGAACAGCCAAACAGCTTGTCTGAAGTTGTACGCCATGGAGACAACCCGGGTCCAGCATCCTCTTCCAGTGCAGCCACCAAGCAATGCAACATCTCCCCACCTTGCCTTGGCAGACTCCGACTGTTCTCACAGGCAGAGGCGTCAGCCTTCTTGGCCACACATCCCGAGAGCAAACCCTCCCTCTGTGCCTGCTGCTTAACGGTCTGCTCCACCCGTCAAGCTGTCTCCTCGGAGCAGCGCTTCACCAATGTGCTGGCACTTGCCAAAGGCTTCCCAACAGCCCGATGGCAGAGACTGTGCTGTCAGGAGGCGTTTGTCTCCCTTGCTCGAGATTAGCAGCAGGGCAGGAACCCCCATCACGACACCCGATAACGGTGGGACACGGCTGTCCATCACTCACAGATAGGAGCTACAGGGGACAAATGAAAGGCCAGTAATGATCAGCACGGACAGGCAATGATGGGCTAGACAGGCAGGGAAGCCAAAACGCCTCCTTGCGCTGTTAATGAATTGTTCACGCTGCTGTTACCTAACCCTTCCAGCCCTGGGGATGGTCTGATCCTGTAAGCCAAACAGATAGACCTTCTGGACCAGAGCTTTTCTTTCATGCTGTATTTGCATGGTTTCTGACATGGCACCAACTGAGCCCCAGGCACGGGCCCAGAAGCACCAAGAGGTTCTCAGAAAAATATAAGGAAACCTCAGCTGCGTTTGGGCTAAATTGTGGGTAGACCTCAGACAAACCCAAGAGTTACTAACCATGTCCTGGAACTAAACTTTGCTCCTTCCTTTCTATCTCTTTTAAAATAACAGTACTAATAAAACACGGCATAAGATAGCACAGCTGGTGCAGTATTGATATATTGATAGCCTACGTGAAAAATGAGATACAAGCACAAATCAGCGGAAATGAACAAAAAAAGGGCTCTACGCTCTTTGGATATATTTCATGAAAGTTTGCCTTTAAGTCTCTTGTCTCTACCAGGACTTGAAAATTTCTGAAATTATTACACTCTATTTGAAGTTTAATATATTCTGCAGTGCAGACGCTTCGGATTGCAGTTACCCATCTCCCACAGCATCAAAAAAGCTTATCACTCCTGGAATGATGACTAGCTATATCTCTTCTTCCTGCGGGTCACCTCCTTCAGTGACAGTACATCTCTTTTCTAAAGATGAATTAGCACTGATGGATCACGCAACAAGAGCTTCTCTCACTCCTTCTCCCCAGCAATGGGGCCTTCTTTTATCCTCCCTTTTTTTTTTTTTTTTTTTTTTTTTTCCAGATCATGTTTGTGACAGTAAATTACTTATCAGTGAAACAAAATCCCCATACACTTTATNAAAAACACCATAAAAAGCGATTCTTTCCAGCCACTGCATTGGCAAGACTGAAGGTTTAAGCAACCAGTTGCTTCAGCTCCAGGTCTCCAGCCTACTTCTCAAACATCCAGGGACGTACAGACTCGTGTTATTTCAGTCCCTCCTGGTGCACTGTAGCTTAATCCTAATTCTCCCCCTCAGCCCACCCCCGACTCTCTTCTTGCTCAAGAGCTCGCCGGGGCCCATCCGCTGGGAGGGCACTGGCCTCTGTTGCTGCTGCACCGCAGGGACAGCAGAGCGGGAGGTGGAGTTAGCTGTTTCCACGACAGATTTGCCATGTCCCTCACAGCTCTGCAAAACCTAACTTCCCTGGAAGGGTTTCAAGGTCTGACTCATGTCCAGTTCTTCTATTTTAATCGTTCCCTCTTACATCATTCTCGGAGGCCCACGGTGTCACATGCAAACTCCCCCAGCCCCCAGCTCCTCCTCTGCCCAGCACTTAATCTGCTGCCGTCTTGCATCCCCAACAAAACTAGGTAGAGGAACACATTTGATACCAGCTCCTTTCCTGCTCTCCAGGGCATTCACCAGCTTTGGATGGCAGCTAATAAAGGCTTCCATGAACTCTCCGTCGCAGTGACAACACTGAAACAGAGCAGGACCAGTAGCTGTGGCAGCAAACCTAGCGGTGTGGGGATGAGAGAGACCAGAAAAATCACAGCAGGCTCACTAACACTGCAAACCAGCTGGGAGACAGCACAGGCCAGGAGATAAGTGCTGGGAAGGGAACCAGGTCAGCTGGTTCCTACTTTCCCTTCTCCCAGCAACTTCCTGAATAACTCGGGATGTCACTTAATCTTTTTTGTTCACGCTCGGAAGTACAAATCATCAGCATCGGCCCATTCAAGATTTCTTATTAAACTTGATATCATGCGACGGGGACGGAGCCAAAACTCTCTGAAATTGCCGAGCAGAACAAAGGTGCTCACGTGCAGCCGTTTAATCTCTTCTCTAGATCCCAGCCTCAATGCCTCCACGGTCGAGAGACTCCCGGCTGATCTTAGGGGAGCCCCTCGTTTGTAACAGCGGCTGCCAGACCAAACCCCTTGCCTGGAAGATCACAAACGCTTGCCAAACACCAGCTGGAAGGCGTTGAGCCTCCCGCACGCTCTGCGCAGAGACAAGGCAGGGAGCAGAAACCCTGCACCTAACGACAGTTGCTTTGTTTGTTTTACTCTGGTCAATGAGTCACCCTCGCATCCATTCGCTCCCTGCAATTATTCATCACAGAGGTTTCTGGTGCAACCAGCCGCTTACAAAACCAGAAGATCTGGCACAGATTTTCATCACCCCCTTTACCCCCTCTCCCCACCCCCCCAAAAAAAAAAAAAAATTAAAAAAAAAATCAAAAAATCTGCTTGACCTTCTCCCATCCCAGGGAGAGAAGAACAGCCAGCCGGGATGAATGTAGCACTGTTGGGATGTTTGCAAGGCTTTTACTGTGAGAACACCAGCAAGCGGTAGGCGTGGGACTCCTGGAAAGCACGCGTTCGCATGCAAGGGAGACAAGGGGAAAGCGCTGGATTTTTCCGTGTGTGGGTGAGTGGACATTTTACAAGGAGCCTGTGAGCGCGATGATGTCAGGAGATGGAGAGAAACACAGGCTGACATGAAGGACAAGGTGCAAAGGGAAAGAGAGACACACCAGAGCACGAACGTGCCCGATCTCTCCGCTGACTCCGGGAGCAAAAAAATCTTGTAATATTTTGGCAAAGGAAGCAGGCAGAACTGCTTGGAAGAAGGCTGATGTGGGAAAGGCTTTCCTCTCTGTTCTTTCTCTGTTTCCTCTGCTCATTTCAGTTCTTTTCCCACCTGCTTTATTTTGCCTTTTGCTACAGTCAGCACAAATCCTTTCCTCCATGCAGCTCTCACAGCTTCCACCCTGTATTCAGTCCTACCTGCACACACCTCTTCCTCCTGGGCCAAGCTCTCAAATCTACCTGGTCTCCTTGCTCCTCAAACACGTCTTACATCTGATATGCTCTGCCTCTGTGACATCCCCAAAGGTTTCTACACAAAAGTGAACCTGCATTATACAAATCAAGATGCTACAAGGCTTGAAGAGAATCAAATGTGATGGGACTGGTGGGAGCCCAGAACAGTAAATGTGACAGAGCGAGCACAGGCACGCGGGATGCTGCAGTCACGGTAGGGAATTACAAAGCACAGTCAGGGAGGAGGCCAGATGAAGAGCAGAGAGGAAGACGTTGCAGAAGAGAATCTGATAAGCGTAAGATCCAAGGGAGCATTGAGACAGGGCAAAAAAAAAAAAATAGCAAAAATGCCTGTGAAGCGGGCAGAGCATGAAAGAAAGAGAACGATATTTGTATCTCCAGTTTTCTTCCTGCTTGAGAAAAGAGATATGGAAAGGTTTGTTTGATCTCCCCATTTAATCCCCATCAAAAGATACGAAAAGTCATTGTCCCCAGCCAAAAGCCAGACGTTTTCTTTCCAGTTTCATTCAACAAGGTCTGCATAATAGACGAGGAAAAACTTTACCGGCCTACCCATCTTGCCCCTCTTCCCAGGAACTCCAGGGATCCCCTGCAAGGAAAACCCACAGAGAAAAAAAAAAAAAAAGAAAAAAAAGAGGTCTGGTTGAGAAAGCAAACAGCCAACCAACAATACAAAACACATCGAGCAGAGAAGGGGGGAATGCAAAACAGGCTAATGAGCACGGCATTGTTCAGGAATCAAAATGTCAGCTACTTGCAGTCAGCTGCCTGAGCAGAAGACAATTAACCTTCACCCACTGACTCCGGCCCTCCCCGAGGCCGGGCGCAGGCAGCATCCCCACCCAGGGCAACCGCCTGGAGCTGCGCTGAGCAGGAGCAGTCATTAAGCTACTGGTCTGGAACCGAATGAAGGCCACCGCCAAGGCACTCGCTGGAGAACTTCTGTTTATGTTTCTTATTTAGTTATACAAGCATTAAATCAGCGACTCTAGAGCGCGGGGTAGTCCCCTCCCAGGGAGGCACACGCACACACTCACTCCCACATGCTCCTGGGGCCTCTCTGGTTTCTGGAGTTTGCATTTGGGGGGAGAAAAAGCTGGAATCAAACAGTCTTCATCTTACAACGACCTTCCTTAGGAGCTCTTGCAGTGGGAAGAGGGGGTCCTTGGATGGGTAGAGATCAGGCAGGTGGGGGGGGATGTTGGGGAGAAGAGCAAAAAAGCAAGGGAGGTCCTGCAAAGCTCTGAATGTGTGGGTTTGGAGAAGGCACAATGAAAAGGACGGGGAGAAGGGAGGACACATGGGAACAGCAACCACAGCTGTCTGTCCACAGGCCCCAGTCTTGACTGCCCAACTCAATCCAACCAGAAGGAAAGCCATTGTCAGAAAGACCCAGTAACTGTCCCTTCCAAGAGCCCGGCTCTTCCCAGATATCTCCAGTTGGACACCCAAAATGATGGGACACTGTGGCTGGGATGTCAATCCTGTGAGAGAAGGGAATTTCCATGTACATTCTCCCCCCTGCCCCATCCCACTAAGATGAACTACTAATGGGGAGGAGGAAGGCAGGTTTTTAAGTGATGGAACAAATGGAAAAACTCCTCTCTACTCAACAGTGAGCTCTGATGAACCTGTCTGAAGCCCACGTTTTCCCGAGCTGAATGTCAACATCGTACAGGGACACAGGTCTTCATGCAGGGGTAGAAACGGGCTAAAGAAGGCATAGTTAAACATTAGTCGTGCTTGCCTCCTTCCTCAGAAACAAGGGACAGAAAAGGTTACAAGCTGCTCTGAAGAGCTGTATTCAAGCAATACGTCAAGTTTTTCTTCACAAAATACTCACTCGTTCTCCATCAGCCCCTGGTAGCCCAAATAATCCTGGGAGACCAATATATCCCTACAGAAAAGAGGAAACAAGTAGTCAAATACATTTCTCCATTAGTATCAGTCAGTCTGTCTTTTCTGAGCAGCAGAACATCCTCCAGCGTTGGTCAATGGCAGCCGTGATGAAATAAACCTTGAGGCAAGTGTATATGCCCATGGACTGCATGGTGCTGGCTTCCACGATGTAGTCCAAGGGCACATACCCTCACACCAGGGATCATGAGGACTCCAGGCAGGAAAAGGCCAGCAAGAAGAAACCTTACCTGGGCTGGCTTCAAGCGTACCTGAGGGAAACGCAGCCCTGTTCAAGGTTAGCAAGACTGACAGCAGAAGTAATCCACGTGCCTACATTTCCTTTCATCTCTCCAAGGGCTCTTGCCCTGCCTTTGGCACTCATTCCCAACTGTATTGCAAAAATGTCTTGTACCAAGCCCTTTCTGCTTGTCTTATGCCCCATGGTCACACACTGCAGCCCCTTCTGGTGCAAACACCACCTTCTCCTGGCAGATAGGGCTGCTGACCACTCTTTGCTAAGACAAAAGTAAATTAGTCATGGTTCTACCTAAAACATTTCCTCGCAAACTGTTGCACCACCAAGACCTTCTGCAAAAGCTTTGTCAACCCAGGCACCAATGGCCCTGCCATTTCAGGCTCAGGCTTGGGGTACGAGGCTCATCTTGTACAGATCCTCTGACACCCAACTGTAAAGAAGCCTCCTTTGCACCAACATCTGTGCTCCCTTCACGCTCATCGGCAGGTGTCGCATTTTCAAGCGCGCCGTGTTTCTCTGCAGCCTTGGGATCCCGCTCAGACAGGACACAACCGCTGCATTTCCCTTCCCTTGCAACAATTGAAGGTTTGTGTTTAATCCTCTTTGCTCAGCAGTCAGTACAAAGTTACCTTGTGTGCTGGGCCTTTGCAAAGGACTAATTTGTGCCAAACACGCGGAATCAAGAGGAAGTGAATTTCAGCAGGGAGCCCCCTCAGTGGCACCTCACTGTTACAAGAGCCAAGCGTTAACACTGATTTTCTCTCATCTTTCCTTCTCCATCATCGCTGCATCTCTTACTGTCAAGCCCACCACATTTTTTTACCAGTCTATCGCTCCCTTTAGCTTGTGCTTCCTTTAGGGATGATACCTGTCTGGGAAATACAGACGGATTAAAACAATGCTGTCTGCCTTTGCCTCCAGAACCCCAAGACAAACGATGTAACTCCTGAACTACCTCCTGCAGAAGGAAAAATAGTGGTGAGGGAGTGGAGAAGAGTCCACAGTTGGCTCCCTCAATCCACAAAACGCAGATATCTCACCTCAGTACCCAATTCTGATTGACTGCCGATGAAGTGAGAAACGGCTTTTTTGGGTAGCTATAAATATTTCAGTCCTCAACGCTCAAGGGTGTAAAGTGGAAAATAATTTTCAAGTCTTACGTTCTGCACATCTATCACAAAATAATTACACGAGGTCCTGGTTGGGCCAGAGGAAGAGATGCACCGAGGAGAGCTTTATCACTTGCAGAAGTGAGGAAGCTGTGCTATCTCACATTGGCCTCTCTCTTGCACTGCACACGCCATCTCCCCTTCCAGCTTAGGAATACAACGAGCTACACACTCGGCATTTGTTTATTCCTCGCAGTTTTCCTCGTGATGAAAGCCAGCTGCTTGAATTTACTGCATCTAGAGAAAGTATCGTATGTCGGAGAAAGAGGGGATTTTATTGGCTCAGAATCTAATTGTGAATGTATAATTGAAGGAAAAGAACAAAATGTGATTAATGAGAGTTTTAACTGGTAAAAAAAATATATTAAAATAATCCTTTACAGTGAGAATGAACCCCTAGCAATTCAATCTGGTGAGCAAAGCCATGCAGAACAGAGATATTAACATTTGTATTTGCACGTGGCTTCAAGATGCTGGCTTGTTATTCTGCATAATAATATAAATCACTCCCAAACTCAGGACTATACCCAAAAGAGCCCATATTCAGCATGGTCTAAGACCGCTGAACCACACTCATTGAAACTAAAGAGGCCTTTGGGAGATGGGGCTTGCAGAAAGTTCAGACTTTGGTCTTCAATAGGAATTTGTATGCCATTCTTTCCTCTCCTGCAATGTGAGCTCCAAAGAGGCTGACTTTGAATCATCAGTGCTATTGCTGAACTCTGATCTTGGTACATTCCATGGTTAATTTAAAAAATTTACCAGTGCTTCAATAAACAATCCAACAAATTAAAGGCACTAGTCTCAGGATTGCAAAATTAAGCATAAAGTTTCTTGGGAAGCATTTAGTAAAAACAAGTAGAGAAAAGACAAAGGAAAGGCTGCTTACCCGACTGCCTTTTGGACCAGCTTCCCCTATGGGGCCAGGTAAACCCTAGAACAGAAGGGAAAAATCAAAGACAAATGTGGACAGGCTTTAACTTCACGTAATGAGCAGTGCCAAATCCCCAGCACTGTCCCTGCGTGATTCTGTTTTCAGTGCCGAGCCCAAGGCGCATCAACAAAGGAGAAAAAAAGGACAAGACGATACAAATAACAATCTCCCATTGTTGGGGAGCTGCGACTCGGCAGAACCTGAGACTGTGGCACATAGCGAGCCTTCCCCGGGGCTGGAGCAGAGATTCCTGATCATAAAGAGCTGATGCAGCAGGGAGCAGCCAGGTTGCGTTACACTTCAGATGCAACGGACGGGGATGCTCTGTACCCGACAGCTCTTCATTCATTTTCCTGCCTGACTGAACACACGCACAAATGACAAACCTACCTCAATACCTGCTCAGGGAGCACAGGTGGGCCCTGGTGCAGTGAGAAAGCCCCTCAAATTCCTACAGCCTACAGAGTCATTTACCAGTGTAGGTATTGCACATCTCTAACCCTCTGCAGCATCAACAGCCATGGAAAGAACTGAAGATACATTCCTCTTTTTACTTACATGCCTATCGCTGCTCTCCTAGAGCACTGCGGAAAAAAAAACCTTTAAAAACGCATAATGAATTTTCATGTTTATCGTCCTCTAGCAAGTTTCCAGGTCAATTGTTTTCCAATTCCAAATGTTGGGTTGTTTTGAGGTTTTTTTTTGGAGGGAGGAAAAAGAAAAACAGAAAAAGAAAATGCTAAGTCCGTATTTTCTTTAGCAGGCAGCGCTGCGCACTCAACCTGGGATCTGAAAGTCAGGTTGTGCTCTTTCTGGCTTTTTGGCCTTGTTGCCAAAGATTTCAGCCATTGGGGTGAAGTTAACAATTCTGCCTGTGATGCACAAACCAAATCAGAGCCAAGCTCTCTCTCTCTCTCCCATAGCGCTGTGGAGCCAGCACAGCTGACAGGAGTAACAAGTAGTAAAATCTCAGTAAAGTAAACAGCTCAGATGCTGGATACACACAGCATTCAGATATGCTGAAAAAAAAGCTGCCTTTAAATAAAAAAGTCACTTTCCTGACCCAAACCACATTTTAAGAAAGCGCTTTTGTTCTTCATATGTCAAGCGCAAAGATTTTGCCCTGCTTATCTGATGGGCAGAACAGTGCCGTGAATTGCTAAACATCATTCATTAACCTTGTGTACCCAACAGAGCCCCGACCACTTCATATTAGTCATCCAGCACACATTCACACCTGGGAGACTCTTTGGCATGCAAATCTCTAAGAGCCTTTCAGAGTATGAATGGAGCATTTAGTCAGGTGCATAAAACTCTCATCCAGCTCCACCATCTGCACTCTCCAGGCTGCATCTGTATATTCCACCTAAAATTTGCTTAACAGGGTATCGACTTAATTTCAAGTCATCTGAGGCAGAGGGATGCAGACTCGTTCTGCACATCTAGTTCCCTTTTAGTCCCCTAACCTGCACAACTGGGTAAAAACTCACATAGGAACCCACGAGCAGTCTGAAATGCTCATGGCAGACTGCTTGGGGTCTTTGACATCTTTTGCTACATCCTTAAATCAGAATCCAGCATTAATATATCTAAATTAGAAAAACCATGAAAAGCCCATTTCACCATAAAATGTTACAGGGCCAGGTCTTCTGCCCTCCAGCTGATTCAGACTATGTGGTATCAGACCCTATCAGACTTAGGGTCTGATAAATTCTTCCTCTTAATTTTTTTTCCTATGACCCGGCATCTTACATCAGTCAGACAATGAATTGTCCAATCTTGGTCCATTTTTTTTGCACACTCCTCCATTCCTGAAATTCTCATAGTGCAATTTTTCCAGAATGAAAACACAGATTTGGTTTTCTTTCATGAACTTTATGCAGCTGTAAATATGACATATAAATATATACACATATATATGTTTATGGTCCATGTATAATTTTATATGTATGTGTATATATGATTATGCTTGTGAATTTTACTAGTAAGAGTTCATCTAAATCTTTTATTCAGGCAATATGCCTTCCTCTCTCCCAGGCTTCTAACCTGTTCAATATTAGATGTAAAATGTGAAGTATCTTGCAGGTATGTTTCTCTGCTCTGCTGGTCGTTTTTTTTCCCTCCTGTCATTACAGTAAAGCAAAAATTTGTTAAATTTTGTTGTAGAAATTGAGGTTTTATCTATCATGGGCATAAAATAGTTTCTAACAGCCATAGTGTCCCTCCAGTTGAAAGAATGTCATTGATACAGCACTCTGGGGAGGGAAGAAGGGAAATATTCATACACATTCTAGAAGTCTGCACTGTCTTTAGTGGGGCACGTATTTAGCAGGGCATATATTTAGCTACCTGCACACCCAAATCCCTAGTCTGTGCACAGCACGATGAGATTTACTGCACCTGCCTGCCAGGATAACCTTTGGCTCCTGGGCTTCCGTCAGGTCCTCGTTCGCCCTTTGGAGAAAAAAAAGAAAAGGCACAGAAGGTAAGGGGAATGTCACACCAGGGAAGCCTTTTTAGCTTCGTTCTGTGAGCTGAGGGGAAAGGAGGGTGGAATGGATTAACCTGATGCAAATTTATAGAGAGGAAGAAAATGTTAAATGTAGACAGTGGAATAAATTAACGAGGGGAGAAAACACACAGAAGCCAAGTCAATAGGATCCATGCATTAAGCAAGTGTTGCTATTTCTCCTTCTCCCTCCCTCTGCAGGGAAAGCAGCAGATAGTTTGAAACAAGGAGGCTAAGAGAAGGTGTAAGGCTGCATCTATATCTGGCATATGGAACCGTTTTACTGGTGGGGAAGCACTGCCAAAATTCTTCGAAACTAAATGGATTTGTGTATAATATCCTTTAACATCATTGCTAACAGGGCCTGCTATTCATTGCTTTTTTTTTAATTCCCCTGAACTGCAAACATCAGACTTAAACAAATAAAGAGGGGGGAAAAACGGGGAGAGGGAGAGTGGGCTTTGGGAGGAGAATTACACGTTAGTACTTAATACGATGCGGTTAGTAAACTCCAGGTGAAATTAATGTAAAAGGAAAAATAAAGAGGGAGTAGGGTAAGCTGGTATTTCTTCTACCACATAAACTTAACATGGCTGAGCAATAAAAAAATTAGAAATTAAATTTAGAAACTCCAAGGCAGTCTCCTCCCACCAACCTGCTGGTGCTCGGTCAGCGTGTGTGCACGGCTGCCGGCAGTGCGGGAGCTCGCTCGGCATCTCTGTGTGTGCTGAGCTGCCCCTGGAAGGAGCTGCCTGTCCAGGATCCAACCTAGCATTGGAATCAGCACATCCATCCCTCTTTATAAAGCTTTTGGAAACTGGGAAGACTCACCTGGTCTCCAGGGTGACCTGGTGGTCCAGGGTAGCCTTTATATCCCTGTAGAAATAGGATGAAAAAGATGACTAAAAAGGAAAAAGCATAAATTTAAAAATGTGGGTTTAGTTTGAATTTCTCTTTGCAGGTGGGAATAAAGTTCTGAGGAGAAGCAGATCTTTAGGTATGGGACAGCACTGTACAATTGCTCCAACTTTTAACGCACTGCTTTATGCTTACAAACACCCAAACGCTGACCCAGACTCTGCTGTAACCCCAGCACCCACTGGGGTCTGGCCTGGGGGTTACTGGAGAGGGATTTGCTCCATGAATGGACTGAGAGTAGTGCCTACACTCAGGTCTATTTGTAATCCACCCCTTTAGCAAAGCTACCCTTAGTCCTTGGGAAACCACAGGCTTGCAGGGTAAAATGTTGGCTTTGGGAAAGTTGGGGGGCGACACAATGGGAGTCACTCCCATTTCAGAGTGCTCACTTTTGCTTTAGAATTTGAAATGCCAGAGGAAACACCAAAATAACCATTTACTGTCACAGGAAAAGGCAATTTTCTTTCTAGCTTGAATTTTTCTAGCTTCCATCTTTTCTAATGTAATTACTACAAGGTACGACAAGACCCAGAGTCCTTCATTATGAAGCTACCGAAAATGGTGTGCAAGCTGTCTCTTAACCTGATCTCCTCTGAATGAATTAGAATGAGTTTCTTAATCCAGTTTGCTAGCTGGCAAGTGTCGCGGGCTTCAAATCATTCTCACAGGTCTCTCAGAAACCTGCTTCAGTTTTTCAGTATTTTTTTTTTCTTTGAGATGCAGACACTGGAGCAGGACAAAGGTAGCCTGTTCATCCACAGACCAATCAGTATGTATTTTAAGAGTGTTTGCTTTCTCCAGGATTTACCTAGAGCTCTCTTCAAACACTAAGTAAATTCTGCAAGTGACAGGCACTTCAGAGTTTCCCCCCACCACCCCCCTCCTTTATTATCTTGCTTTAGCCATTTAAAACAAACTCATTCCATCAAGCGGAGTCAGAGCAGATTAGAAGATTAAACTTGGTTACAGAGACTGTTTAGCTGGGCTAGAGGCAAGATCTCCTGGTTGCAGCTGGGACAGAGTTAATTATTTTTTCCTAATGGTTGCTGTGTTACAAATTCGGTATGAAAAGAACAGTAATGTGTATTGTTTTAATTGTTGCCAGGTGATGTTTATATTTTTCAAGGACTTTTTTCTGCTTCCCACCGAAGCTGTGAAGGAGCATAGAGAGAAGGATGGAACGGCCAGTGGAATGCTCTGTACCACAGACGTCATGTTCAGTAGATAAATAGGGTCAGCCCGAGGCGGGGTGGTACCCGTGATCACTGCTCAGGACAATGCCAATTCACCAGTTTACCAGGTGGTGAGTGACTTGTGCCTTGTATATTCTTTTACCATTATTATTATTGATATTTTTCCTTTTCTGCTATTGTTCTCTTAAACTGTCTTTATCTCAACCCATGAGTTTTTCCCCTTCCCTTTCCCCTCCTTTTCTCCCTCTTCTCCCTGCCCTTTTGGGGAAAGGGAGGGATCTACACGAGCGGTCGCATGGCCCTGGCTGCCGGCTGGGGTGAAACCACGACACGATTTAAAAAAAAAAAAAAAAAAAAGCAGAAAATTTAACTTGAAACAAATGGAGAGAGAAAATAAACAAGAAACAATCCTTGCACAAACACTGCAGAAATAACAAAACTGCTTCCAGGGTGAGTTACAATTGTTAACTGAGCTCGGTCTCCGCTCCTCACCCCTGTCCCACGGCGGGGCTCTGGGCACACATCTCCTGTCTGCGAAGCAGCGGGGGAGCATCCCCCTGCTCAAGCAGCCAAAACTGAACCCCAGTTTGGCTGAGGACTTGGCCTTTTGCTTCACTCACCAGATGAACCCGGGCCTGTTTCTGCTCCCAGGTCCACACCTCTGCTTAACGGCTTTTTTATTCTTCCCATGGGCTATTCTAGACCTGCAGCCTAAGCCTTTGCTGGCGGAGGTATGCAATGCTCTCAGCCATCCTGGCTACTACCCACTCCCCTTTGCATTCCTCCTTGCTCATTATTTCAGACATTTTGGCCTGGAAAAATGTTGATTCCCTTTTTACTGATTCTCTCCTGCTTGACCTTGGTGATGTATCACAACCTGGTCATTTGACCATCTGAGGAGGCAATGAGTGACCTAAAGGGCTATTTGGCTGCCGGCTGGCCCTTCTTTGAACCACTGAGAAGGTCCTGAGCGTTGTTCATGTATTTCAGGCAGTGCCTCCTAACTGGAAGTGCCTCAAGCAGCTCTTGGAGCAGGACCAGCAAATGGGACCCCCTGACCCTCTCCAGGAATCTGCCCCATAGATCCTTTCTTGCTCATCCTCTCCCTGGCTCCTCCACAGAGGCTCAGCATCAGCAGAAAGGAGGGAGGATGCTCCACCCTGGTGGAGTGTCTGACCTGAAGGTGAAGGCACATTGTAATGGTCCAGACCTGCCTAGGTTAGGAAGGCCCAGTATTCCTATCAACCATCCCTGGAGCATGGACCAGGAGGGCATTGTGCAGACAAAGAACATCTGTTCTGCACCCCTCTTCCCTCTCTTCCAGAGAGAGCTGCCAACAGAAACAGCTCTGGGTTCAGCATCTCCAGACATGCCCTGGGATTTACCATGAGCTTTCCTCCTGGGGCCTCTGCCCAGCTCCTCCAGCCAGAGGAGCCAGAGGTTCCTGGAGCAGGAACCACCATTGTCTCCAGACAGCTGAAGGACCTCCTTCCATGGATACAAACACTTAGAGATGTCTCACTCCCTCCACTGATAAAAAAGAGTTGCCCAGCTTGGCTGCTCCAAATCATCCTGCTCTGACTGGGTTCCTGCAGGGCAGGTGTTTCAAGCCTGTGATGTCCACCCAGAGCAGGTGGTTAGATGAGAGCCCCTTGAGATGCTCAAAGCATGCTAATATCTGAGCTAACGTCCGCACCAAGCATTGCATCGCTTGGTGATGGTAAGTGAATGACACTTTATTTAAATATCTAGACACTCTACTACCATTGCATCCTATTAAATATCATCCTTACTACATATAATGAGCTCTGGGAAGCTTCAAATGTGTGTTTCTTTATAGTATACTCCAGTTATTTCTGTCTCAGGTTAATTACAGTGAGGAGAAAACAGAAAGGCTTGTGTGTGCTAAAGTTGGCTGCAACGTGGAAGTATTTACCTGCTAAAATCCTCTTCAAATAGCACTAAAATGACAGGGCAGAGGGTATGAAAACAACCACATTTGCTCTTTTGTCCAAACACTTCCTGATGATTACAGGGTGCTCAACACAAAGGGCTGTGATTCAGAAAGGAAATTGCACTCCAGTGAAGGATTTACTCATCTGTGATGATATTTATAATCCACGCTCTCCTAGCTAAAAAGGATCATCCTGCACTTTGATAGGAAATGTGAAGAGTAAAGAGGCCAGCGAGTGAGATCTTCGTGACAGGATGTATTTTGAAGCACAGACCAATTCCCAGCTCTGTCTTTACTCCCTGAGTGACTTAGCAAAGCTTTTTCTCTCTCACTGTTGCTGTCTTCTACAATCCTGCACTTTCCTACAACTGTTTTCTCCTCCACAGCATGTGAGCAATGATTGCAGTGCTCTGCCAAGATGTATCTGCAAGGCAGCTGGAGCCTCCAGCCCTCAAACAAAAGCCAAAGCCCACCCACACCTCGTGGACCCCAGGGAGGAGGGCAGATTGAACAGCCAGGTTTGGCCACCATTCCCAAGATCAGCCAAAGCAAGATTTGCTCTGCGTGGAGAGGATGAGAATTGCACCCGCTGCTTGAAAGGCAGGTCTACATATTCATAGACGGGTGCAGGTGAAATGACTTCAGGGGTGCTCCGAGATCAGACTCCCCAAGTCCTACGAAGAGCGAAGGTCTGCACTTACAAGGCCCCACGGCGTGGGCTGCACTACCCAAACCCCACATGCTGCTTGGTTGTGGCTCCAGCTCCGGCTGCTCAGCCAGTTGCTTCAATTCAAGTGGGAAAAGTGTTTTGTTTCCCCTGGTGGCATATTTTGCCTATTTGGAAGTTTCTACATGGCGTTTTCAGATCACAGCCCTTAGAGTTCTTTTCACAGTCCCTCCATGGAGTGAGCAGGAGGGATGTCCATGTCCAAGGCCTTGCTGTTTTCTGGTAGCCAAGACGTGTTGCCCACCTTCAGCCAAACACCAGCATATTTTTGCTGGGAGAATGCCAGCAGGGAATCCAGATTTAAAAAAATTGTTTTTTTTTCCAAACATTTCTCCAACAGCTGTAATTTTTTTTCTTAATGCAGGATACTAATAAAATCCAGGTTACACCAAAAACACAGCCAGACTAGTGCTACTGGGAGGTGGTTTTTTTAAAGCTGCACCAAAGGAAAAATGTCAGCATCCAACTTGCTCATTACTTGTAGAAACAGAAGCATACCCCTGCCTTTGCCCTGTCCTCGGGGAGCTGAAATCAGATGTGAAGGCCATGTGCTGGACTCAGGAATGTTTGTTCAATCTCCTATTCCTTCTCTGCTTTTTCCACTATGAGTCCTTGCACTCCTGACATTGCATTTTGCTGATCGTAACCACAAGGTTTTGTTTTATGAGCTGTTATACCAGGAAAATGGTATTCTTTGCACCCTATTTGTTAGAACTTGTTTGTGACAGCAGCAGATGGGTAATTAATCACTCTCTTGGTCCTAGCTCCACACGGTACCCCAAGCATGACCAGCCTTGGGAGTAGAAAAATGAACCCAGCCCCTACTCTTGGCAATTCGGTTCCAATATAAAGCACACAACAAACAAGTGTGGAGAGGAAGGATTCTTTTCAGCCTCCTCCACCTTCTTTCTCTCCCCAGAGTCTCAAAGCATACCTGAGTGGGTGTTTGCGTGCAGCTAACTGGCCTGAGGAAAAGCATAACTTCAAGGGCCCATTGACCAATGAAGTGATTGAAACAAGTTGCTAATTTTAACCGATCAGCTTTGCTATGTCAATATTGGCTCACAAGGAAAGGAGCCGTGCCCACGGAGCCCAAATATCAAACGGCTCCCTGCGATGGGTCCAGCTTCCAAAAATCCAAACCGACCTACAGCCTGGAAGGTCAGCCAAAATGTCCTTCATCTAGAGGAAGTACAGATGGCTACGGTCTTGCTGTGCAGAGTTGCAGGCATGAATACAAGCACACACACATGAAGGCAAGGATGGATCTTGTGGTTCATCCTTCTGTATCTTTCCCAGGCATAGGTTTGCTGTCAGTGATGTGAATGTTGTTGAAACATCAATATGGAAGCAAATAAAGCCAAAGCTGACTGGTGCTGCCAATCTCCAAGCAAAACAGTGGGAAAGGATGCAGATATTTTGTTTGAAGTGGGCTTTACTGGGAGAGACAGTCTAAGTTTCCTTGGAATGTCTAAA
Organism: Pedionomus torquatus; assembly: GCA_013398155.1. Classification (NCBI taxonomy): domain Eukaryota; kingdom Metazoa; phylum Chordata; class Aves; order Charadriiformes; family Pedionomidae; genus Pedionomus; species Pedionomus torquatus. The sequence continues at coordinate 160,651 of VZRU01008461.1, forward strand.
CCTGGTCCGAACCCAATTGATGCAACTTGTAGATCCATTTCAACATATTGGCCAAACCAGATCTAAATTCAGCTTCCTGATGAAGACCCAGTGTCAGGGAGCAGAAGGATGATGCAGCACAGCAGGACATGAATACAGAGAAGGGACAGAAATCTGGATCCAGAATTTAATTTAATACCCTTACACAGTCTGGCTGGTACAACTTTTAGGCAGTTGCTTCAACCCAAGTCTCAGTTTATACAGCTGCAAAACCGGTATCAGACTTTCTTCCAGGTACTAAGAGTTAATTAAATCTTTTAGGCGGAGTTGGAGGAGAAAATTATAACAGAAAAACACTGATCTAGTTCACTAGAAAAGATTACTCTTACCTTTCTACCAGGTGGTCCAGGGAACCCAGTCAAACCAGGTAAGCCCACGTCACCCTGTAGGAAGCAAGCAAGTTGGCTCAGTTTTCAGCAACATTTTCCCTATGCCTAGCAAACTGTTCCTGAAACTGTTTTGCTGACAGTTGTACCCAACTATCACTATTTCTGATTCTAATCGCAACTCTTGAAAAACTGACTGAATAAGAAGTATAGATTTAAACAACATCTCTATTAACGGGCTCATATTAAACCCAGTTAATTAATTTTTTAAATGCAGTAAGTACAGCAGGTACCTCCTGCCAAATCCTGGGATTGTGCTCACAGTCTGCTACTGCGCTGGCTCAACNAATGAGCGGGTTGTTTTCCCCTAGTGATCTCATTCAGTGCCATACTTCATTCACCTTTCGATAGGTATTTAAATCACCAAGGCAAGAATATTTTAGCTTTTAAATGCAGTAAGTACAGCAGGTACCTCCTGCCAAATCCTGGGATTGTGCTCACAGTCTGCTACTGCGCTGGCTCAACCCATGGCTCCCATTCAGACGGTGCTGATGGTATAATTATTTAACCTGCCTATAGGACATGGATGGAACCTTTGCAGGTGGCTGGTGGGAGGTTTTTTTCAGTGGCCTGTACTTGTGAAATGGGAGTGCATCACATCCCAGCTGGCGTTCCCAAATCATCACAGGAACGGAGACGCGCATTACTGAGAGACCTCTCCAGCATCTGATCCATTTGTACGAGCCCATTTTGGCCTCTTCTGACTACAATTAAAAAACCCCTTTAGAGTCTCTCACGCTGTGTTGTGCCTGCTTACTGAAAATGCATTTGGAGTATCTAGCTTGAAAATTAGGCGTCACTCCAAACTCCTGCTGGAAACTCCTTGTTTCTATTACTGCAAACAGGAATAAAGCCTTGTTAACATGAGCTAAAAGCGATCTGGATCTCTCCCTTCCTCACACTGAGCATGCTTGCAAGAAAACAGTTCCAGACTCTGCGGGTGGATGGTTTCCATGTGATGCCATTCCGATGTAGCGCACCAGAAATTTCAAAAGGCATCTCGTGCTGTTAAGTTAAAAGCACCATTTCAGACTTAGCCTTCTAGCATCACCCTCCATCTTGCATTGGTGTGGCTTGCTGTGCCTCATGGAGGCATCTGGTTTCAAATGGAGGGTCTAAATTCTTCATGGCTGGTGCTTTCTATTAGCTGTGCATTTATAGCAAGGCTTATGATGAAAGGAGGAGAACCAGGCCTCTTGCCCCGGACATGAGTTATGAAGTATTGTGCAGGCACCACTGAAGGAACTAATTGAGGTAGATGTTGTGGAGCCCCTGATTGCTTGATTATTCATTTTGAGACTTCTGTGAGGCCTTGTTGCCTCGGTAAAAATCGCTCGGCTGTGAAACAGCAGAAACGGGAGTTGTAATTTATTGAAAAGAATTAGCGGAACTCTGATCCTTAACAGTTGCTAAATCCAGAAACCAGCCACGCTTCCCAGTTGGGAGCTTTGTGTAGATTTGGGGCAGCCCTTGGTGGAAAGGACTCTGGTTCTCGCACAGCGGGGCCCAGGGGCTGGCGGTGCAACGCTGCGAGAAGCCTCCCTTTCTCCATCGGTGGGACAGCCCCGCTGCTCTCAGTGCACCCTTCTGCTGAGGGTTGCGTATGGGACACGAGGCAAACCTCTGTTTCTCCGTTCCTTGGCAAGAACATCCTTTCCTTTGCCTTCAAGGCTTTTATTGGGATCGCCTCTTTCCAGAGCCGCGTGCCAAGAGCTGGCAAGGTGTGCCTTATCTCACATAGGCTATTTGAAATGCTTAAGTAACCACACGCCTGCAGGGACTTCGGTTTGGGCTGCAGACTGTGCACAAAATGGATAAATGCTTGGAAAATGAAAAGCTGTGACACTTCAGTGCACAGTGGTTAACCCCTCTTTGGTCCCGAATCCAGGGTCTAAGTCTTAATTTTCAGTCTTAAGCCTGCAGTAGGGACGCCTGCCATGAGTACGGCCAGGGCTTAAAGCGCATCGTGCTCTGGATGCCTGGGTGCTCTAGGCCACATCTTACCTTCTGTCCATTGCGAGCTTTTCCAGGCGACAGCCCAGGATCACCTTTCTGACCCTGAAATGAGAAACTTAAATTAATGACAGAATCCAAGGCCCCAGCCCATAGACGTGGTTCTGTTTCCCCCAAACCTCCAAATTAGAAAAACGTTTTATTTTATCTCTGTCTTGCTGCGACATCCCAAATGTATTAAAGTCCCTGGGTAGAGCTGCTTTGCTGGGGCTGGTTTTGGTGAGGGATTGCTGAGTTTTAAATAGCATTTGACAGTATTAAATTGACTAAAGAAAGGATAACTGGAAGAAGGCAATGTCAGGACTTTTGATACTTATTAGACTAGACAGCTGTGATTTCTTCCTTGTCTACAGCTACCATCACAAAAATAATTACCGAGCCTATTACTGTGGCTAAACCATCCTTCTTAACAACTTCCTAGATGCTGTTGCTTTTTTAACTGTGTAGAACAGATGAAACTGCAGAGAAAGTTACACTAATTAGACACTACCAACAGCCAGAGCAATTGTGAGGCTTTCAGGCTGGCAGAAGAGGCACGCTTGATCTTAAGTGGCAGTATTCTTTATTTTCCTTCTTAATAACCGTGACGAGAGAAATTACAATTCAAGACTGTGATCTCCTGATGAACACAGGCTGGAAATTTCTGCAGCATTTGAACATCTAATTACAATAGATTCCTTTGAAAATCTCAGTTCAAATTCTCACAAGGTGGAAAGGTGTGTGAAATGTGTGTACCTAACAGGGCAAGAGGTAGAAGTAGGAAAAAACAGAAGAGATTTGAAGTTTGCCAGATTCTTTTGGCAGGGGAGAGGCGAGGCATAGCACACAAACAAGCTTAGGTCTGTGTAACATCTCTTCTGGCCCAGCAAGGGCACGGGTATCCCAATATTGGGCACTGGCCGTTTAACACCTCTGGGATCATAAACAAGTCACAACCTCTGTGTGCCTGAGCAGCGGCATGGGATTCAAAACTGACCACAGGACAGTTGTGAAGTTAATTAACGCTTGTCAAGTGAAGGGTTTGGCAGGAGGGTGAGACCCTACAAAGGAGTAATACTATTTATTAAGTGGCATTTCTCATTAGTGGCACAAGGTCTAGTTACAGAGATCTATCTAAGCAGCTTTTCCATGCAGCCTCGCCTGCGACTATGCTCGACACGTACTTCCCACCTTGCACGGAGTGTAAATCTCCCCTTCTCCTCCTTCACCATCCACCAGGAGCTACGAGGTTGAGGGAGTGAGACTGCTTGGCTACGGACTGTAGGGAGCACTGCTGATTCAAGGCAGATGCATCTGTGCAAACTCTGAATGAAGGCTGCCTGGTTTCCAAACAGTAAATGAAGTCATGCAGATAATCTTGCTTTGCATGCAGCTCTTATCAGGGCAATTCTCCCGCTCTTTGAGCTTCAGAGCGGTCAGTGGGTGCTTCGACTTCTTGGGACTGATTAAAGTAGTCCTCACAATCACTGGGTATTAATTTCTACTCTGCAAAATTAATTTCCTGCAGCAGATAGACACCCACTGCTCTCCCTAAATCTTGCCACGTGCTTAATGCAATGACTGAGGCATGTAAAGGAATACGAGCCTCTTGCGTTTTTTCCTGGGAAGCTCCAGATCACATTAGAAAAGACTGTGCTTTATATCATGGTTCTGTGTTCAACACGGCTGAGGCCATCACACAGGTGGAAAACCTGGCCACGAGCAGGATCTCACTTCCCTACGGTTAATCAGCAAACCAGCCTCAGGGCCAGAGAGAATGGCTGCCTGGGAAGGCTGGAATTATGGATCAATTACCCAACTCTTCTCCTGCAGCAGCCACAACACAGGAATTAACCTAAGCCTTGCCCATCATTCAGCGACGCACCTTGTCCATGAGCTTCTCTCCTTCCCATTCCAACTGACTGAGCCCAGTACTTCCTCTTGTAAGGGAAGAAATTGCTTTCTTCTGTTTTTTTCCCCTACCTGGAAGAAGTCTAGAGCTGTGAAATTTAAACACCTCAGGTTTGCAGTCCCACTAATGGTATTTTAAACATTAGTGAGGCAAACTGATGAGCTATCTTAGAGCCAAACCAGTCACTAAAAGGAAAATTCAACTTTTCCTAGTGCTATAACAAGCCAGATTCATCCAGAGCAGTTAACTAAGCAAACCACACTAACGCCTGGTGCCAAAAGCCTCCAGATGAGAGATGCAAACCCAACTCTTGTAATGGCTTTTGAAAACACACCCTGTCTGACAGCTAATCTTCCTCCCAAGCCCTATCAGAGCATCCTCAGAGCTACATCTAGCCATTAGCAAAAAAACCCTTCCTGGCCTCACAGGTCACACAGCCAGCCACAAGCCCAGCACAGCACACATCTGTAGCCATTTAAGATGTTATCTTCTATCATCAGTCTCTACTAACTAGATGCAATAGCAATTTTGCAACTGCCAAGGACAACAAACAGAATGCAAAAAGTGGCAACAATCCCCCTTTAAGTAGTTTCATATTATAAATTACTGAGGAAAGCATGATGGGTGAAATTCTCAGGTGGCATGAATGGGTGTAAAGGCACTGAAGCCAGTGGGACCATGCCCAAACACATCAGTAGGAACATGGCTCTACAGCTACATGCAGCTCAGGGAAAAGATGAGCTTCTCAAGTACAGGGAATAACAAGTGCTTGGCTCCCGTGACAAGAACAAGGTGGGCTCTGCAAGGGTAGATTCAGAAATGTGGGAATCCAACAACTCGAGGCCGGCGTCACCAGTACAATACAACAGGACAAGAGATGAGCAGAAGCACAGGTATCTCTGCCAGCCGTGATGCCACGTCGTGTCCCTTGAGCGCAGCTGGTTGCCTGACCTTAGGAGTGCCCTGTTAATTCAGCTGATAACAATTATGCTCCTGGATTACTTCTTAAGTGACAATAACTTGGCATTAGTCGTTGTTTCCAAGCGGTATCTATCTGGGAAGCTTCAGTTTCCTTTCTTGGATTGCTTGTTTTTTCCACAGCATTAACTCCTATCTAGGGAAGACCTAGTCCAGCAGCCACTTGAAGGCTCTTGGCAAGAGAAGTTCTAATTGGGGCTGCTCTGCCTTGTCACCCAGGCTGAGCTTTCACAAGTTCTTAATTTCAGCTGTGGGCTGGGTCCACTAAGAAGATATTAGGTTCCAGGTGCAGGCTTGACAAGCCTGGTGGAGGGTAGAGGCACTTAAAATAAAAGGGGGTGAAATAACAATTTTTTGTGTGTGCAAAATCCACTTTCTGGGACTGGTGTAACACCACAGAAACGAAGGGAAGGAGGGAAGGCAAAACTCGTGGATCTGATACGCACCTTCCAAACAGTGCTTTATATGCAAAGATCTTGCAAACAGGGCTTGGCAGGCTCTCCCCTTATAGAGGTGAAATTATGCCCAGGCCTGGGCTGAGTTACAGCTCTCACATCTCATTGCAAACTTAACACGTAGAACAGTCTAATCCTGCAAATGGTGGCTGGACAAAATTAAAATACATCGCACAGATGGATGACACCGTATCTCTGCTGCAGAAAATTACAGTTGTCCATCCACTAAGGGCTTCCTGCTGCCAGACTGTGGCATCAAAACAGAGAAAAAATGCTTACAAGAAGATTCTCTTTCTAGTAGGAGACCAACTGATCGCAGCTTTACAGCCAAATGATGAGTTCTGACAAGGCATGACACTAAAAATGTTTTTTTTTTTAAAAAAATCCTACAGAAGAGACACATAGTTTGACTTTACAGATTGAATCAGGCTGAGTTTGCAGGACTGGAAGTTAAATAAAAGGACTTTGATTTGACTTATAAAACTCAACAAGTGTGATCTGGAAGTCATTGATGGAGAATAAATGCAGAACACTAAGATGCAGAACTTTTACAGCCCCACTTTTCAGGACATATAACTACACTTTAGAATTTAAAACAGCTGCTGTTCACCAGCATGTCTCCAGTGCCTAATTTTTAATCACATAGAGGCAGGATGCCAAGTTTCCAGAATCTTTTTCCCAGAGCATCTATAGTGTTCATAATATCTCTGCCTACTGATGAGATCATGAAAAGAAAAAGACTCTTCCTTGCACCTTTTTTTTATGTTTGGCTGAGACACCCTACAGCTTCCTTGGTAGTGAAAAACTCTATTAAGCACTGCCTTTCAAAACTCATGTTTTGAACTCAAGGTGTTATAAATCTGTTTCTGTGCAAACAAATGACACCAATCCGAAACTGTTTCCCAGGAACTTCAAGTCTTTAAGTAACACAGAGCCTTAAACACAGGATCGAGCTGGGAGTTAAAACATCTTCCTGAAGGGAAATAGCACATAGGATTAGTTCCCCCCTGGAGCTGTGTCTGCACTAAAGTCTAATGTAAGGGAAGAGGTCTGGCTGCAGGGGGGTGACTGTCTCCAGCTCCCACCCAGAGCAGGGGGAGCAGGAGAAAAGGACAACACACAGGGCTCCTGGCACTGCAGGAGGTCTGTGAGACCTCATGGAAGAGATGAGGGCATCTAGAAGGAAGCAAGGAGATCACTTGGGAGATCTGATGGAGATCAGGCTTCCCAGAAACTCCCAGAGGAAGTTTCAGGAGGAGAAAGGCAGAGGAAGAAGCCAAGTGCTGCCAGTCTCCTCTCTGCCTGGACCCAAAGGTGGATGAGTAGGATGGAAAACCCAGAGAAGAGAAATAAGAAAGAAAAGAAAGGACTTGGTGAAGCTCTGGAGCAGGAGGATTCCACTGCCCTCATCACAACATCACTGTTTGCTCTCTGGGCACAGGCAGAGCTTAAGCAAGATCCCAATTAGGCAATCTTTGAAATGAGGGAGAACCAAGTACAGAGGCACCTAGCAGGGTCTCTCACAAGCAGAGGAAAAGGCTTTGACCCATGTGTGAGCAGAGGGGAGGGGGAAAGTGGCTTCAGCTCCCTGTCATTTTGTACAGAGCAGGATGAAAAGGTCCATCCTTCCCCCACTGGGGCATCCTCTCAAACAGGAAGGCAAAACTCCTCTCATGCTAATTAATACTTACTTTCAGGCCTGGGGGGCCAGGTGAGCCAGGGTTTCCATGGGGACCTGGAGGACCCTAAAAAACACAAGAAACACAAAAGTCAAAAGAAGTTTGAAGGCATCTGCATTAGTCCTGGAAGTGGCAAAGAGTCCCAGGCTGTGCCGTGGCCAGCGCTAACAGCAGTCTGTGCCCAGGGACAGCCTCAACCGGACCCTCGGTCGCCCCTTCCCAGTGCTCAAACTTGGCTGCTGGTTCCTATCTCCAGTGGTGTGTGTCTGTCACCACAAGATGTGTCACAACAAGATGATTTGGGTACACCAAATATTCCACAACCAGGAACAGGAACGGCGTCAGGGGAGTCAAAGCTCTGCAAGGAGCCCCAGCAGAGAGAGATGGAGGGAGGCAGAGGGCAGTGGAAGCTGGCAAGGTGTTAATGGTCTTTTTGGGGCAAAATGGAAGAGAACACATCTCAGGGTAAATTTTAAATTGTTTGACTATTTGAGATGAATTTGAACTCATTTCCCTAGAAACCAGATTTTTGCCTTTAGAGTTTAGAAAGAGAATGTAACAGTAAAATGGGGGGAGCAGAGCTAAGTTCCTGTTTAAACCATTTAAATCTACATTTTTGCACAGGCCTCACAAGCCAACAACACTGCCAGAGCATTTACCTCAGATCACATACAGTGGTATCTCCTTTTGCATCATATTTTAAACCACCCCGCATATTTTCCGAAGACTATTTAAGGAGTTATCTGGAATAAGCAGCTAAGAATAGTTTATCCCGGGATTGTATACAGCACAGAAGATCTGTTAACCTTTCAGGCAGAAGTAATAACAGTTCTAAGTCCTCTTGAACACGTTCCTGGGAGATGAAACAACCTGAAGATTCAATTCCAAGGGCTCCTGTTCTGCCAACACTGTGTGTGAGCTTTACACACCCGTGAGGAGCACTTTAATGTCCCCTCCAGTTTGAAGGAGAACAGGCTCGCGGATGAACCGCCACTCAGGCACCCTCAGAAGCTGTAGAATTTCTGCTGAGCTCTTCAGCGTACGTGGGGCCAAAATCTTTAGGGTCTGATTTCCAAGGAAAAACAGCTGCAGTTAAACACATGACTGCCATCCCAGTTCAGTGCCTTTGCTGCCTTTTGAGAGAAGACCAGTGCACTGATGTCTATTCAGTTTTATTTTTACTACACTGTAATAGAAAATAATGTGTTATTTTTGTTTTTGTTTTTGTTTTTGTTTTTTTAATTGAGCTATTCTATCTTGTGTACACAGTTGTTGAGTGTTCGGTGCTATTTCACAACACATGTTGCTCTGCTGTAAGAGGCTGTTCAATTAAAAGGCCAAGGCTGAGCTTTTCAAATGACATTTTTTACCCACATAAATTCAATGTCTTGAATTCCTTTCAAATTTTCAGCCTGAAACCAAATACATTTTTTGTCCCATTCTTATTTTCCTTCTACATTTTAAGCCTGAAATTCTCCAACAGTTTATCCTCGCTATGAATTTCCTGTGAAACTGAAACAACTTTAATTAGAACTCAGGTGTCTGAGTATCCACTTGTCATTTGAAAGCCCATAGAGCTGCTGTAAGAGGAGTAACTGAGCACTGAGAAGTCTTAAATAAATCCGTCTTCCCAGAAAACTATGGCATCATCTGTTCATCTCATCGGGTGGGACCCTGAAACGGAGACTTAATGTGCTGCCTAAGGTAATTCAACCAATCTGTGGTAGCAGAAGTGCTTCAACCTAAGTCTTCCAAGTTTCGAATATGTATGAAAACTAATATTAAGTGACAGAAATCAGAACGGTAAAGTCTCTATAAAAGATGAGTTCCTAAAAAGCTCTTATGCGTAAGCAGCAATCTAGGTAGCTCTGAGCAGGGTTCATAAATCCTGACTGCTGCTAGATTTGAGGAGGGAATTCAGCTGTTATTCAGCTTTGGAGTGAGGCAGCTTGGCCCACAGCCCGTTTCAGTGCAGTTAGTTGAAATCCATGCTCCACCATAGCCTGGGCAGGCTTAAACCAGTGTCAGACTGGAGGGAACATCCTGGTTTGGTGTGACTCCTAGCTGAAAGAGGAGGAGACCTGGACCATGGGAAGCTCAGCTGCTGACCAAGAGGCTCCTGGGTAAGACACTAAACATGCTCCCAGCAAAATCTACTGCTAAACCAAAGCACATCATCATAAAAAAGCCTTAACCAAAAGGAGGGAAGAGGGAGAAGGACTCAAGTCTCGCTATTCAGTGATAAAACATGAGATGATGAAAAACACAGGCGCCCTTCCCGTAAGATGGAGCCTTCACCACTGAATCCAGTAAGACTCTGAGCATGTAATCCAGACAAAGGCAGGTCAGAAACTCATCCTGCTCCCAAAGGTCAATATGGCCTTATCCTAGTGAGAAGTGGCCACATCCTGCTGATGAAGTGACGGTGGGAAGTCCACTCTGGCATGCAAGAAACTGCTGTAACCAAGGCTGGGGCTTGTGCTAGACATTTTAAACTCATTACTGTAGAGAAAAAAAAGGGTGTAGTCTGGCAGTAGTCCTAAAAATGGTAAAAAATAACTGATCTAGATGTGTTCCAACATGGTTAGTCCTGAATCTGTGATTACACCCACATTCTTGGCAGAGGAGGAAGATGCGGTGTGGTACAGTTAGATGGGCTGAGTAACAAAAGGTACAGGACAGCATCCACCTCAGGAGCTGTTAACAACACAAAATCTGAACAGACAGGCTTTACAAATTAATCTGTGCACCAATCTGCAAGCCCCAATAACAACCATCATGCCCACAAGCCTTGTTTTATTGAACCCAGCCCAATGTTCATTCTTCTTCTCTCTCTGCCCCCGGCAGAATCACCCATCTCCAACCAGTGCTCCCAGAAAGAGCCCTCCTTTCACGGAGAAGCAAGTGAAGACTTAATTGCTTCATAGTTCTATAGTTAATTGCTACATTTCACTCATGCTATCCTGGATTTAATTCACATTTCACTCATGCTATCCTGGATTTAATTCAATTTCCCACTCATATCTAGAAACTGGGATTCTCCTAAACGTATTTATCATGACTCCATTAGTTTTGCTCCTGTTTTTCTACCCACAGGATGGGATGACGCTGGGAACACGGCACAAGAAAATCCCACAGTGTGTATGACTATTTGTACACGTGCCTCTTCACCCACCCGCTTTGGGTCCCTTGTAACTGCTGAAACAATCCCATCTAGAAACAAGCAAACTTGCATTGGGCCTTGCACCAGAAATTCCATGGAAAATGTGACCGTGGAACAGCAGTAGCCCAAGGCTCAGGGACACAGAGACCAGAACAATCCCTGAGTGTGTTCTCCAAGTTGGGGG